>DF244689.1:0-24327 GCA_000507305.1 Breviolum minutum Mf 1.05b.01 | reverse complement strand
ACCAGTGAAAACACGCTGCCACAGCTGTTTTCCCTCACCAGACCATGGCACGACTTGCCAACGTCACCTAAACCCCCTCTGGAAACCCTTTTGTCCAGAGTGACAACGAAAACAGTTTCGGGCCACAAATGTCGCCAAGTTCCAAGTTACACGAAGCTGGATACCTGACAGTGCAAATGACCAGGGATAGTTGGAATTGGAAAATCACAATCTATATATAATTATTTGGTACATATATACATATTTTTTCTTTATATAGGATATAATGTCTACATATATATAGACATCTAGGTGTTGCTAATTGCACCTCCATGATCTTCCCAGTATTGAGTGACCTCAAATTTTCGCGGGATGTTTTTCACGACCATTTTCACGACCCAGGTGGTGGGCAGCTACATTGTGCTACGTCGGCTCATTGGGCCTTTCTTAGGCTTTGTCCTTCCGTTGATATTAAGTACCTATGAAATTCTTTGCACCTCAGTTGTTGTGAGAGTCTTCACATCTGAATTTGTGACTTTGGTGATGAATTTGTTTGGCGGATGGGTGAACTTTTTTCCAAGTAGGCCTCAGGCACCCGAAAATATCCAGAGCGATGCTGACTGTAAGATCTCAGAACTCTAACATTTTTCAACGCAAAAAAAATCAGGATTTGGCACACTTTTCCCATTGGATTTTGTTATTTTTGTTGATGTGTTCTTAAAAAAAGATAAGCTCAGATTCTACATGTCTTCAGAGTAACTTGGTATTGTGATACTCAACTTTTTGCTGGGCGAGCTGTGTTATGGTGAAACAACTGTCCGTTAACGTCATGTTGATTTCAAGTGCCAGCATTCCCAGTGCAGGCAATACTGTTGATGGAAGAAATCCCGCTAACCAGTTGATATGGTAAACATCCCCAGTCTTTACATTTCTTTACATGGTTTTATGCATCCCAGGTGGTTGGTCTTGGGATTTCTGAACCATCAACGTAAAAACTCTTTAGGTGACGAAGCAAGAAGTTCGAGAAGGCTACTTAGGAACAAATCAAGGTATCGTGGTATCAATGGCCATTTGCAATTTCCATGCCATGGCGGAAGGAGCCCGCCTTACCTTGCCACTTTGATTTTTTTATTATTTTTTTGGACGGCCAACTTTTTCCGTTGTTTTTCTCTTTTGGTTTTAAACAATTTGCCGAAAGAATTTACAAAAAAGGTGAAAAAAGATGGAACGTTTCAAGATGTTCGCCTTTTGATTTAGGGGCCCGGCCCCCTTGTTGTCCCAAATGTTTGCGGACGACTCAAGTGAAGACGACGAAGAAGTGGACAGATTCTTGGAAGTCAATGTTTCTGACCATTGGATTGACCCATTAGATTCCAAGCTGCTAATTCTTCCTTGATGGACAGGCACCGAATTTTCTGTTGACTTTTTTTCTTGACAGGCTTTTTGTGGACAACTTGGAGAGCCATCATTGGGATATTATGGTGCCAATCATCAGTGGTGTTCTTTGGAATGTGAGTGTCCGTTTGGGGGCATTAGATCGCTTTCTTCACATCATCACACGTGGCTGGCGAACGCCCAATAATGGCAGTCGATTGTTGAGAGAATCGGGCTAATGTAGCTGGACTGTGCTGGAGTGTTTGGGATTTTGATTGACATGGAGTATTGGATTCATAATGCATCAATCGCCATGTGATTGATTGATGTTTCAATTATAGTTATTTTTTTTGTGTGCCATTTTGGAAAAATCAACATAAAATAAACTGTTTCAGACAGACGTTTCCTGTGAAAAGCAGCAGTGATGGGTTCAGTGGTATTTTTTGGTATGCCAGAAAATAAACGCGCCAAATTTGTCGCACCCTTCCACCGGATCGCCAAGAAGGTATGGGATATCCACGTTTTGGTGCCATCTTCGCGTTGTTCTTCGCTCGACTTTGTCTCGGCACTCCTTTCAGCCTGCATGGGCCAGAGATGCAATGTTTTGGAATTGTTTTGCTGGCAGAAATCACGGAAGATGTCTTGAGCTCCTTGGTGGTGCTTTTACAAACACATTTTTTGGAATTTTCACCCCCCAATTTGGGGGAAGATGATGAAGTATTGCCATTTTGACGAAAATTCTGACTTTCAGATGGGTTGGTGTTTTTCCACACCAAGCAGGCTATCTTCTATACCACATTGGTTGCAACATCTTTCCAAGACCAAGATTGCTGACTGAAGAGGCCGTACAAGAATTGGCAGGTCAGCGCATTCAGAGAAGCTTCAGCTTGAAATTGTGCCAAAACTCCCATCCTTGTAACAAGGACACCTCACAATTCTGACATGAACATATCGAATAATAAGATAGTGGTGCCAATTTGCTGCAAAACTATTTCTCTATAATGAAAGGTGAGTATTCATGGACCCTACGGACCCTTTCTCATGTTACCGTCGCACAACTTTGCCAAGTCTACGAAGCATTTTCCACCAAAAACGCAGCCGCGAAAGTCAGGAAATTCGAGACGGAAAGGTTCCAAAGAGTCAGTTGGCGGGACTTCAAAAGAGAATGTCGCCGTGGTGCCTAGCCCCAGCAAGAACAGCAAGGACACCAAGAACAGCAAAGACAGCAAGGGCAAGGATGAATTGCAGCTCTGGATGAAGATTTTTACTGATTCTTTATGCAGATTTTTGATGCTTTTTGAATTTGTCTCCAATTTATATAATGTTAACATTAGATATTTGAAGGAGAAGCCCGTTGCCTTGAAACCATCACCATCCTTTGACGGCATTGAAACTAAGGTCAACAACATCAGACAGAACTCTATTGAAATCGACGTGTTGGAAACTTCGTGTAGCTTATGACTTCAGGTTTCGAATCGATGCCTTTGAAGAAATGCCTTTTTGGGCACATTTGTTGCCTACAGCAATGGCACAGTTTCATACGATTCTTGCCATGGTAGCTTTTTCTGGTGGTATTGACTTTATCTTCGGTTTTTGTCAAAAAGTGGATTTTTTCAGTTATTCCTCAGCAGTTCTATGGTGGCCCATCGTAGCCTATGATCAGCTCTGCGGGCCTCGTTGATTTGATTTGGAAGCGATGTTTCGGGGGGCCAACCGGGACGACCCGAAAGCGCCAAGTCTTGCGAGAGATGGCCAACCTGAACATGACTTCACATTCAGAGCCCAAGAGGCCAAGGATTCAATCCATTTTTTGTTTTGGCACAAAAAAACCGATTTCCGAACTAATCAAAATCATTTCTGTTGGCCATTGAGCAAAAAAGGCATGGAAAACTTGTCATGAGTTCCTGTACAGAATGTTTAAAATTGTTTATGCCCTCCCCAAAGTTTTAACATGTTTTTTCACCTGAAAGATGGCATCTTGGCACTCAAAAGGAGATTCCATTTGGAAATCATCATTTTTAGCTTCTATTTGTTTTCAGCTTGGGGAGGGTATTTTTTTCAACCTGGCGTGACGAAGCTACCGCTGCGACCTGCATGTGAATTCTCACATCTCAACATGGTTTAACCATGGAAATCACGACCCATTGTTTTGCTGTACAAGCTGACTTCCAGCTCCTGACACACTGCCAGAAAGTCAGCCGTTGGGTCATTACTGTCATCAATAGGGACGCAATCCATGCTGTCTCTGATTGATGATGCAAAATTGCGACATAAAGCAGGAGGATACTCCTTGAGTCTCGCCGTTTGGAACTCTCCCTGAGCGTTTCGCCCAAGAGAATAGCCCTTTGGCAGCTGCGTCGTAACCCTTCCAGCTCGTAGTCGCTCTTTCAATGTCGGTAATCGAAGTGCCAATAGCGTCGTAGGTTTGCTGCTGGGCGCTCCATACCATCCTTGGGCCACGTTCAGGATCTCAAAATCGTCCAATGCTTGAAAGACCTGTAGAAGCACAGTCCTCCAAATGGACGCAGAGCTCTCCTTACTGGGACACGAGGGATGCTCCACCAGGCCTGTTCCACCGCAGACGAAAAGTGCAGCCATCATCATCATCACGAAACCCAGTAGCGTGTCCCCAAAGATCACGTACATATATATATATATATCATATATCATCCATGGAAGCTTGAATGAAGCTTACATAGATGCAATGGTGAAATTCATTGGAAGCTGGGCGACCCTTGGGATTCAGCCACACAGGTCAGGTTTTCGGTTTTCCCTGAAATCAAGGGAGAACTCCGGTCGCGTCATTCTTTTTGGGTGACGAATTTTGTATCTATAGTTGTTTCATACATGTTTGCAATATTTGGAATAGATTTTGATTCTGATTATGTATTATTTATATTCCAATCATGTAATTATTCATATATGTGTCAAGCTTTTTCATATATTGCGTGTGGAAGCTTTGTTTTGATCAGTGAAATTGGGAAGGTACCCCTGGAAGATACCCCTTAAAATGAGTCCATAAAAATCTCTCAAAATGGTGTTAAATTGAGGATAAATGGGGTACTCCTCCAAAACAGGGGTTAGGGTACCATTCCAGGGTCCCTGGGTAAAATCTCCAATTTGAGGATCTTGTGTGAAAACTGGTGAAAAACAACATACTTCTCCAGTACTGGCCGTGGTCAATATCTGGTCAAGTGAAACTATCAACCATGCACCCTGATGTTTCCAAGCAATGGTGCATTGTCATTGTAAAAAAAAGTCCTTGTTGCGATGACAGGACTATGACCATGATCTGACAGACTCTGCGCAGCAAAAAAGTCTCAGCCGACTACAGTGCCAGCCGGATCGATAATCGCCTAAGTACAATGTTAGTGAGGGAACTGCCAAAAAGGCTCCATAATTAGAGGATGAGCCTACACTCTTGATCCAAGACATTCGCCCAAAAGATCTTGGTCGATTTTTCAGCCAATCAATTCGCAAACAAAGAATCCACACTTACTCCGTTTAAGGAATTGTACTACGAATTTTGCGAAATGCTTGCAAAAATTCACATGTAAATTGTTGCAGTATAGGTCAGACACACCATCATTGAGATCGTGCGAAATTATGGGAGCAACATGGCACCGAGCAATGAGCCAACCGAAGAACCAACATCTGGACACAGGAGGAATTTAAATTGTTCAAATCGTTTGAAGCCATCATGAATGAAGATGGGAAACGGCAAAAATATCAGTCCATGTCAATCCACGACATATAAACCCACTCAAATAGTACCCGCTAGATGGCAAGATAGGCAACCAAACCCGTTTCCTACATATTATTTGTAAAAAGGTACTGTACATTTCGACACAAAAACATTTGCCCCCTAAAAAGTCGTGTTTTTTTTTCCCCGGATATGTTCGCTGAATTTGTCAATAACCGCGGCCTTGAGGACATGAAGATGCGGTGACGATGGTGCAACAACTTTTTCAATCTCTGGAGGAACTTTCTCAATCCATGCAGGCCTGGCGGCCAGGGATAGGATTTGCATGTTGTTTTGTTTGGAGAATCAACGAAGAGAGACAGGAAGGTATATTCTAGCATCCGAAAACACCAAGGAAGTCAACAAAACAACCAAAATTTCTTTTTTGGAAGCTGTTGTTGGAACTGACCATTTTTTACAGCATCTCTGTTTTGCTTCCCAAAATGTCGGGCGCTTCAAATGGTAAGCCATTGAGTCTTGACGACACCCCAAGTTTGACAGCCAGTCGGCCCTGTTTCAGCCATGATGTGACTGGTTCCGACGATCCGGCGGGCCCAAAAATTAGCCTTTTTTGTGGCAAGGTTAGTAACCCTTCAGGGAGCTGTTAAACTTCAGGAGGATATTTTTGAAGATTGACAGCCAACGCTAATATTGAGTTGTTGGGGTGCGAATCGACCTTAAAGGACATCCTAAAAGGTGGTTGAGGATGGAGGAATTCTACATGATGAGATGATTTCGACTTGCATGATTGGGTATCTTGTCCTTTTCTAGGCCCACGCAGATTGAGACATCACTATGTCTAGAAATGTTTTGAAATTCTCTTGGAGGGTAAGAGTTACAATATGTTTTGCAAATCTATAATTCTTCAAATCTATAGCTAGTAGTGCCACTTGATGTTGCAGTTTTTCTTTGAACCCGAAAAAAACAACCATCCCCAAGGGCCCCATGGTACACGACCTCTTTTTATGCCCCGGAAAAGCTGCGCTTGTCTTTTCTACGGCAGGATGACCAGGTCTGTCATGAAAGTGAGTCCCTGGAACTGCGGCAGGAACGAAATGCTATCAAGGACGGTCCACAGTCTGCTCCATACCGGGCCATGGGGAAATCCTGGAAATCTCCAGCAACTCAAAAAAAGATACAAGAAGGTGAGTTGTGCAATGAACAAGAAAAAGACACTTCAACCTATTCACACTTTACCTACCATAGTCATGACTGTTGAATCATCTTGTATGTGATTTCTACAGGAATGCTTCTATAAGCCATAAGCATGACACACTGCTCGAATCGTGGAGAATGTTTGGCAATAGCTTTCCATGTGTCAACCTCAACGGAAGAAGGGTGCCTTCTCAGCTGTAATAATTTGACTGTCTTGATACATCTCAGTCAAAGCACTTCATGCCATCAATTTTCATCGTTTTCTTTTGGATCTTTCATGGTAGTTTGTTTTAAAAGCGACTCTATTCGCAGTTAATGGTTGTTTCCCCCAGACCGCGGAAGACAGGGATAGGTTTTAATTGCACTTAAAATTCATTTATTTGGCCCTCGAGATGTTCAGTGAATAGTTCTAGATTGACAGTGAGATAGTTAAGACCACAAACCGTCTAACAGACAACCGAGGGAAACGAACGACGGGTTGGTTGAAGCCTCGGAAAATGTCCACAAAAATAAGAACAACTGTCCAAATCATGCACGAGTTGTGTCATTTTTGGGTGGTCTCACCCCGTTTTTAAGGGTGTAGTTGGTGGTTGGTGATAGGACCGTTTGGAGGAGGCCTCCTTGGCCTTGCGCCAGCTCTCCGCGGCGGCGGAGCTGCTGCAGCTGGAAACGTCGGAGGCCTTTCCGCGGGGCGGTGGCCCAGCATCGGAGGCGCCGGAGTACCAGAGGCGGTGCCAACGCGCAGAGGGCGAGTTGCAGGAGTTGAGACTTGGAAAATGTGGGGATTTTTTGAGTTTTAAGTTGTTTTTGTTCTGGGTGTTTTTTTAATTTTTTGTGGTTAACAAAAAACAGAATGAGATTGGAAAGGTTGGTTGGATCCAGTTTTTTTTTTTGAGACGGCTGGTTGGTTGGAGTTTTTTTTGTTTGATATGTTTTTTTTTTGCTCGCAAAAAATAGGGATTTTCCATTGGGAAAGGGGGTGAAAGACTTGACCTTGAATCCATTGAGCATGCTTGGCAGGGTTGCTAGGTCGCTAGGTCGCTAGTTGCTAGGTCCGATCTAGTTTCACCTTAAAAGCTACCATGGCTTTTTTTTGGGGGGATGAAGTCCAAGGAAAGTGTATGGAAGAAGTGTCATTGAATCCAAAGTTGGGTTTGCATCCCAAAAGCTCTGAAATACGCATCTTTGGAATAACAAGTCTGTCCCCCCAAAACGTGGAAGCATCAACCATGCAAAAAATCACCTTTCTTTATTGACGAACCTCTTGTAATATGGTCTCAAAAATCCCAAGACAGAAATATCCAGGCAAGGATTGATGATTGATCCACCTCTTTTTTTGGCTAAGAAGTCACATGAAGCAATTGATTTCTTGCATGTTTCAATTCCCCAATTTTTAGGCTTCAATCTTGTTGCAAGATTGGTGGTTGGTTGATGGCAAAAATGCTGGTTGGTCACTTGATCATTTGAGGAAGCGCATGGAATGTTTGCGTTTGCAACAGATCAAAGATCTTGAGTTGGATCAGGCATCGCTGCCGCGGGTTGTCTACCCTTGGAGTGAATTGTTGTTGAGACAAACTGGGATTTTCTGAATGTTGGATAGATGTGCATGTATATATGCACCTGATTTTTAAATTAATATGTAAACAAAAAGTATATGCATCACATATACTCTACTTTGTATATTATATTGGTATTTAATTTTTTTGGTCATATGTATAATTAAAGTAGATTCCGGACCTCTCAAGAGTTAGTGTTATCTTGAGGACCCATACACCCCTGCTAAAGAGGTTCAAACCCATTGGAGGGAGGGTCCAATGAGTCTAATTATATGTACATGCATATATATATATATATTGCACGGTTTTTGGTTTACATAGATAAACTTGTCATATATAATTTAATGTAGTTTTTCTTTTTTGTTTTGGCAGCATGTTTCCATCATAATTATAAAAGTATCCTTCGTATGAATGTCCATGATGTACAACCCCCCGAAAACTAACACATAACGCCTGAAAAACGATGGTTGGGAAGACTGGTCGTCCCCACTGCTAACACATCCGATATCCATATCACGAATGTCGTTTTCTGCCAGAGGAAAGCTTAGTGGAACAGACCACCTTGGCTACAGCATTGCCTGGAGAAGATGCTAATCACAAGATGGCCAACTTGGAAAGGAATTACGATGAACTCCAGGTGCCTCCTGATGTTGATGTTTTTTGGCTGGTCGATATGGTGAACCTTGTTCCACCCCCCCACGTCAAGAAGGGTGTTTTAAACACCCGAGTATTACGCTTGCCTCATTTATGGTAAGCTTACGTTACAGGGGGTAGGTTGACTGGTCATTATTTTAAGGTTCTCTTTTACGCAAAGAGCGCTGGATATTTAGGGCTTCTGTTTGCCAACCTAAAAACCCAAAAAAACCATCGCATCGGGGATTCCAGGGGAAGAAAAGAAAGATGGAACCAATTTTCATGAATTTGGAAACTATGGGATGAAAGTTAGGGCCACCAAATTCTCAAACATTCCCACGGAAAAGCAACACCTTGAGCCTTTGAACTCGTGATGAGCCATGGAAGGCTGAATATAATTGTTTTCAACCTTGTTGCTCAGCAGATTTAGTACAACTTCCATGTATTTTCTTGAGGTAAATGCAAAAAACACTTGGAGTAGCTGGCCATTGAAGAAGAATTTTGCCATTTGGTTACACTCCTACACATCCCTAATTCTTTTTTGAATCTGTTATTAACATTGTTTTTTGGAGGGGTGTGTGTATACCTAAAAAACAAAAAAAGCAACATACAAAGCATCCCTCTCCGAAAAAAAAGCAGAAAAAACACATCGCTTTCCTTGTTTTTTTTCCTACCCGATGGGAGGCCTCTGTGCAAAGTAAACGTCATCAACTCGATGAGACACGGCAGATCTGCCAGCAACTTCGAGAGTATGTCAGGCAGGGAGTTTCGGTCACGGATGATTCGATGAAGGAAAACCGAGAAACAACAGGTTTTGTGTTTTTTTTGGGGAGGGGAGTGATCTCAGCTAGCGGTTAAGTGTTGGTTGGAGTTGGTGGTTTTTTCGCATTCTAGGGATAACCCCTAAGAATGCCAATCCCTTTCATAGGGGCCCCTCCCAGGAATCCAAACCACCCGACCCAAACCAAATCTTTAACCATTAGTTGCGTGATCTGTGAATTGATATTTAGCAATTCCATGAATTTCCGCTAAAGAGTTGAATATCTACCATGGAAGTTGATGGTAGTTGTTTCAGTGACTTGAACAGTGACTTTTCATGTTGGCATCTTGGTTGCAGTCGCGGTTTGGAATTTCAAATTCATATTGTTATTGTGTTCATGTACCAACATCTCTTGAAGAAGGTGTTCTTCAAGATCCAACTCTAAATCTATTGATTTACCATTTTGTAAAATCATGTTCTTATGTACTCGCGCAATTCTTGTGATCCTCTCAGTACCTCTCTCCCTTGATTGATTCTACTTTCATGACGTTTTGAACACAAGGCGTCTCCATGAGCAGCAACTGCAACTGGTCTCTCGAGCCGATGAACGGGTCCTGAGAAACCCACAGCCATCGCAAGCTGCTGCTACAAGAGCTTGAAGATTTACAGCATCTCAAGGCCTTCACCTCATCATGATTCGATCCAGTCTTGCCATGTTTTTTTCCCAAAAAGTCACCGATTTTTACATTTTGCAGATGGATAAATTTCACTTTCCGGGTCCCAGGTGTGGTTTTTACATGTCGAAGGTTGGAAAGCCCCCCTGCAGTTTGTGGCTGGTTTTTCTTTGATTCTATTCTTAACAACGAATCCTAGGTGGTGAAACTTCAAATATTTTTTGAATGTTCACCCCCAACAAACTGGGGGAAGATGATGCACCCAATTTGACGAGAGCGCATATTTTTCAGATGGGTGGGAAAAAAACCACCAACCAGCCCAACCAGCTAACAACAAATCTTCCTGTTTGGAGCTGTCGCCAGGTGAGAGTTTCGGACCTTCTGCCGCCATCAATCACCTCGCAGAACCCGAAAAAGTCCCGTCGTAATCGCCCGCCGAAATCGCGAAGGGAAGAAATCGGGGGAGAAGGTCACGACATTTTAAAACTGACCAAAACCCATTCGAAATGATAACCTAAAATCCCTAAAATCTGTGAATCATATTAGTTTAGCAAAGGACACCTCAAAAAAAAAACATTCAATTCTGATTCATATTGCCAGTTGACATGAATAAATTACAGGTTTGAAATTCATTTGTCTTATACAAGTCATGGATTTTGTTCTTAAAGATGCATCTCTCAGAATCAAACATTTCATAGGTTTTCAGTTTCCTTCTGATAAGATCTGTTGTGTCAAAGCATACCAGTTGCCGTTTGGTAAACATTTTTCGATGGTTGAATTGGAAATCCATCCAACGGGCACTGAAGAAAGACTTTCGAAACTCCGGGATCCTTTGAAGTTTCGCTGAAATTGAACTGGTGAAACGCTTTCAAAATATTATTTGCCAGAATCCTGGCGTAGATTTTGACCGTTTTTTTTGGGGGGTCTTCTTACAGCTCCACGTAATATTAGTTGAACCACACCTCCACGCCCAACAGAGCATGCTGGTCCTCGTCACCACCAAGGATTCTTCCCATTTTGCAACGGCAACCAAAAGTGAATCCCATTATGAAAATTCCACCGGATCCCTGGTCCACCTGTTCCTGGCATCCGGATCTCGGTGTGGGGGGGTTTTCTGACCAAAAGGTTTTCTGCAGCACTCATCAACCCAATCATCTCGGTCCGCCGAACGAACGAAAGCCACCGGCCGCCATTCCGAAGCGAGGCGCTTCTACGAAAGCCGCCGCGGCTTTCACCGCATGGCCGAACGGCTCACGCGGCCCGAGGTGGAGAGAGAATTCACTCAAACCACCCAGCTGGTGAAAGAGGGTGAAAGAGGGGGGGCCCAAAATGATGCCTAGGGACACCAATTTTGGAAGCATGTATCGCTGTATGTTTTTCCTTTTTTTCGGCATGTAATTTCAGTAACGATTCAGATATATTTTGTACACTTCGGTTGAACGTAGCGAGTGAGCGTAGCTGAAGGGGCCAAGCAGAAATGAGCTTTGGACCGCCATAGAATTCTTGACATGGAGAGATCATCTGAGAGATCCATCAAGAGAACGAGCCTGTGCAGAATGAGTTTTTCCATAACTCGAATGCCAGTGTTTCCCTTGGAGATTGATCCAGGATTTTTATTTTCAATGCTGCTTCTGGCTCAACAGTCATGTACATGCAAGGACATGGCTTTCGCATGTGTTTTTGCATGTGTCATGTTGGATGTTGCGCACATCTTGTATTTCTGATTCACCTTAACAAATCTTACCAAGTCCCACGTCACATTGGCCTAGTTACAAAATATTCACAACTGTTGCTATGCACTCCACCTGTCTTGGGACTGAACATGTCCCAACAGAGTCCAAAAAGTCACGCAGATTTTCCCGGAAAACACCCCCAGCGAAGTGGAGCAAACTTTAGCCCAATTAATACCTTCCCCAAAAAAGGCCCGGTACAGACCACCTGGTGCTAATTTTCAAAAACCATGGCGGGACGCCGTGGCATTGCATTGTTGGGAAGCTTGCTGCTGGTCTTGACATTCTGTTTCCAAAGGACTTTGGTAAGTCTTGGGTGCAAAGTATTGCATGCAAACCAAGCAAAATAACATATTCATGGAACAGATGCGGTCATTTTCCAAGGAAACATATGCTTGTAAGTCCAGTGCAATGATGGCACTGGCGAGAGAGTAAGTGGAGTGACTGCAGTGACCATGCCATCCTTTGATTTTGAGGTGTTTTACCTCATGACTTCAGGCTCAAAAAAAACTATATAAATCAAAAATACCAAGTCAAATCATACAAAGATTGCATTATTTCTTCCAAAGGGAATCTTTTCGATACTAAATAATCTAACAAAACCATCCAAATTGATTCATTTGAGTCAAGGCTTGAGGACCCCAGCCGCCCTCCCCCCACACCACCACGCTGAACTGCACGGAGAGGACCTTTGGATTTGCTTGGGTGTGGTTGCGCGGTGGCAGCTTTCGAAGTTTGAGTGTCTTGGCGGGCCCCATTTTGGTGGCCTGAAGGAGGCGACATGAAAGACCAATTAGGTGGTGGCATTCCTTTGTTTCTTTAAACAAATGCACCCGAAAGCTTGCGGGAATTTTGATCCGTTTTGAAGGTCCGATGTTTGAGAAACAGGTGGCAACAAACAAACACCACCAAGAAAAAACTAATTAGCTTGGGATTTCAACATTTTTTTGTTGTTGAATTTTTTCACCCATCCAAAAAATTTGGAACTGAGGGGTTTCAGCCACCACGGTGCAACAGCAGGGCGGCTTCACATGTTTAAGTTTCGTCAGTAGAACATGCTTATTCACTTAGTGGCTGGGAAACATGTACGGCAAAGGTTTTCATATGTGTTCATATCATGATGTTCACCCGCAGAGTTCCAGGATCCCGGAGAATTGAGGAAACTTTGGGACATTTACTGCCCAACTAGTACCAACATATCATTGGAATGCAATCAGCAATGGGTCCAAAGAGCTATGGCTGTAAGCTGGAAGTCTTGATTTCTGTCCACGTAAAGGTGTCATGAAACGCCCAAAAAGGCATGTTTTGCCACATGTTCATTAAAACATGATATTTGAGTAAATCTAGATATATATAAAACCATTTGGTATTGGAGATTTATGTGATTTACTTTACATCAGATTGGTTTAGTTTTGTCCCTTTGTCAAGCATTCATCGTGCGTGACTGACTTTACAATTCCGCGGGGTTCATCTGACAGTGGCGTGTTTGACTCGGTGACGTTGCGGAAAAACAGCCAATCCACCGGCAGTGGAAACTCCATCCCCAACAATTAAAGTGGAAAAATCATCGGTGGAAACTGTTTTCAGGCATGGTTGCACCTAGTTACCCTCCCTGAAACTAACATAGCCCCTGAAAATGGATGGTTGGAATATGTTGGAATACTAGTTTCCTTTGGGGTGGCCTATTTCTAGGGGCGAACTGTTCGTTTCAGGGAGTGTATCATCTTTGATTCTTTTTCTCATCTCGACTCCCTCAAGGCAAATGTACGCCCCTCCGCTGTCAGGCAGCGTTGGTGGGGGGATGGGAGAGATTTGACAATGTCAAGATCTAGTGGTTTAAGCCAAGGAATTCTATTCATCTTGAATAATCTGAGGCCTTTTCAACATTTTCAAGTTGTCTTAAATCTCTGCGCAATTTCTAGATGAATTCCACCTCTTTCCTATCAAATGACATGTTTTCCAAACATATGAGTGTCATTGATCCATGGGTTTTCCCCCCGCCACTTTTAGGTCATCGATCCAAGGGGTCTTCCTAAAAACAGTAGGGATGAAATGTCCATTTCGTTGTTTTGGAATGTTTTGGAGATTTTGGAGGTCAGATGTTGTGGAAAGATGCGAGAAGTAAAGATGGCCGTGTTTTTTCCCTTTTCTGAACAAAAGATGTTATATATATATATATATACATATATATAGTTGTTTGTGCAGATTTTTTGGATGTGTTGTAAAGATTTGTTTTTTCTTAAATCAATCAGCTTCCAACCTTTTATTTTTGTTGCTGGATGCAATGAAAAAATTACATCCTTCGGATTCCCTTACCTACCGATGGTAGGTCCGATCATTTTTCAAGGATTTTGGGAGCCACCCCTTGGAGCCATGTGTTTCCCACGCCTTTTCCAAAGAAATCTGAGTTGTGCCAGATTTCCATAGATTTCCATGGTTTGGAACACAATTACCCGAACAAAAAATGCAAATCTCCCGGACCCGGAGATAAAACCTTGTAGGGGGGGGTGAATTTCACCGTGTTTTTTTTTTCCAGGTTTTCCTATAAAAAAGGGTACCTTAAAGCAGGCAAGGGATACCATCTGTCGAGTGTCGTACGCCAGGGTGAAGGAAGACCTTCCAAACCCAGTTTGGATTATCCACCGCCAGCGGCGTCTGATGGATATGATTATTTTTCTTGGGGGGGGGGGGGGGCGAAAATGGAAGTGCTGTCGTTGGGGATAAAGGTTGGTAATGATTTGCAAATGATTGATGCATGATATAATTATCTCTAATTATGATACCTGTGCAGATATCACTTTTATATACTTTTTACACTTATGCCGTAGGCATCCGTGGGTCATGCATATACATATATCATATATGCATATCTCACTGGTATGACTTATGAAAATTATATATGAAGACATTCCGTTTTTTTGCTGAGACATTTGCGACCTTGGAGTGAAATTCATTGGGAAACATCTCAAAGTTGCGGCAGGCAAAGCATCATGGAATGTAAACATGCCACCCAAAAAAAGCAGTCTGCACAAAATCATGTGAACATTCTGGCTGGCAACTCAGCAAGAATGACCACCTCGGAAAAAAAGAACTCGAACAATCCAAAAGCGAAGCGAAGCAAAATGAACCAAAAGGTAAAAAGGACAAACTCCAACAAGCTATTCCTCCGTCATGCCAACAAATGCCATCGCCAGAGGTCTATCGCTTGGCCACGATACTTGTCTTGGCTGGGCTTTACCATGGGAGCATTATCAGGTTTGCGTCGAAAGCTTTTCGGAGGAGCACAGGCTGGTTTGGGGGGTTTCGGGAGCCAAGGGAGATTTGGAAGCTCGTTCCAATGAGCAATAATTCTTTCCCTTTGAACTGATGTGCTTTCCTTTCCTTGTTTTTTTTGCCAAAATCTGAATGATTTGAGATTTGAATAGATTTGGGAAATTTAATGAGATTTCAGAAATTTCCTCTGTTTTTTTGTTTACCCACGAGAATTTTTGAATAGAGGCTCTGACCAGCTACGATCAGCTTCATGACAAACGGTGACATCTGAACGAACAGAATGTTCGGGCTGTACTGGCAGCATGGGTTACCACCCTGAAATTTAACATAGCTACCCAAAATGACGCCATATTTGAAAGGAGATACATTTTCCATCTTGGTATCTATGTTAACTTTTGGGGGTGTATTTCCAAATATGTCCAACATGGGTCAATACTACGTCATAGAGTCATCTCAATCATTCATACTGCTGGCTTCAATATCATGATCAAGATGTTTAACATCCTAAGTTACTAAGGTATGGTGGACAACATCATCATCCTGGTTATCAGTTCTTGAGACCATTCTGTTCTGAATAAGATGGCCCTATGATAAACCCCACCTTTTCAAACAAAATCATGTAAATGCATGTAAATGCACCACTTGTATGGTGTAATGAACCAACCGAAAAAATCCTTGAGGCTGGCTGGATTTTATCCAACCGGCTCTTCCCCCGAAGGCGGTGGCTTTGGATCCTGCCTTGCCTTTGGCCGTACGACTGCAACTCATCAATTCGCGTCGGGATCTTCGATCCAAGGTGGGGGTTTCGGGGTCAGAAAGTCGTTTAGATGATTCTTACTTGTGGCAAAAGAACGGGATGGATTTTTTTTGGGGGTAAACAAATTTTGATTGATTAGTAGATATAGAACAGATGTATAATATAAGTATAGATCATTACTATTACTGTATCATCATTATTATTGATTGTTATTTCCATTAAATGCATAAGATATTGATAATCAAATACTTGAAATATCTAGAGATATAGAATATATGATGATTTTTGAATTGCATATATAGGTCATATCTTAATTTTGTCAAACCACTTCATGGGTCAAGACCCATTTATCTTGGGTGTTTTTTGAAGGTTTCAGACTTGAAAGAAAGGGTTGAAGCTGCATTTGGCACACTAAAATATCAGAGGGAATGGTTCAACCCCACTTGAGGTCGAATGCATCTTTCAACACCAAAGAGTCATTCACACCTCAATAGTTCTTTGGTGGTGTCAGACACTTCTCTTATTTTTTACCTCCTACTTGCGGGAATGATTCAATAATTTGATTAATACTTTTTCAATTCTATAGTGTGGAAGTGGTTGAATTTTTGAATTGTCTAACCATCTTGGAGTAGATATACTCATAGACATTGATAAATTGACTCGTTTTTCACCCAAAAGGGGACATTTCTCAAAAATATCTGAAAATTCCAAATCGTTTTTTTCTGCAACCAAAAAAACATCATCATCCACAGTTCCCACCACCAATTCCACAGATCTATAGATATCTCCATTTTTTCATCTCATCCAATTCCAAGATCTAACCCACATACCCCTGGAAGATACCACCCGGACGTTTCACCAACAATTTATGAGGGAACTTCTTTTTTTTGTGGGGGTGATGTTTCGGGAAGTTTCGGGTATCTTCCCAGGGTTTTTTTGGGACAAAATCATCTCACGGCCTTGGCCTCGGGGAGGCCCAATTGGCCCCGCGGAGTTTCCGTCAGATGCTTCGTAACTCTGCGGATACCTTGGAGGAAGTGCCCGCCTTGCTGGTGCGGTTGGGGACCGGGATTTCCCCCTCGGTTTTTGGGGCGAGTGGAGGGACGGTGGTGGAAGTTTTTTTTTTCCAACGAAATTTTCGATAAGAAAAGGGGGCAGGGTTTGGAGTTTGGAGCGGGTGGATTTTTCTATTTATTAAAGGCAAAAACACAACCTAAAGGGATACCTTTAAGAGTATGGGAAAAAAGGGATTTGAAGATTGGTCGGTTGGCTGCTTCGAACATGGATTTTAGTTCAACGATTCAACGGATCATGTGACCCCGTTTGGGGTTACCTTTGGTGGCTTACGGTTCCGTTGCGGCACCGTTCGCACCGTGACTCGGTCTTCGGTCGGTGGCAGGTCACTGTAGCAGTACTGGCTGGCAATATGTTGGCACCGAAAAAGGTGAGGGGTCTACCGGCATTAAAGGGCGGCCTTGGTTAGTGACCTGTGATATCCAATGATGATTCCAATGAGTACAAAAACTATAACAAAACTGATGGGTAAGGGACAAAGTATATGACTAGTACATATATATATATATTTGTGATATGTATATATTATGCAGCTATACTCGAGTTGTTTCACCCAACTTGAGATGCTTTGAAAAAGTGTGGGTTTCCATTTGCCATCAAATCGGTGGATCGTGAGGGCCTCACTGACTTCCGTCAACTGGGCGAAGCGGAGGCTTTGCTTTTCACAGCCGGGAAGCATCTCGGAGCCTTAAAGATGGGTAGTCAGAGGTTAGTGAAACTGGCATGATCCCTTAGCCCCCGGAGAAAACTAACATGGAACCTGAAAATGATGGTTTCTAATAGGAATCTCCTCTTCCAGGGGTTCATTTTCAGGTTCCGTGTTAGTTTTCCGGGGTGTAAACATCCCTAAATCATTAGGCTGGATTACGGCTTTCGGACTCATCCCAGTGAAAGTTAAGGAATGTTTAGATTTTTTTTCATGAGAACTTGTGGTGGTTTTGCATGGAAAAAGGGAAGCAGGCAGAAGATTGTGACTCAGCAGAGATTTTGACCACTGCAAAATCTGTAGCGATGGTTTTGAGCTCGAATCTTGATGATTTTTCGGGCTCGTACGGGGGTTAACCATGTCAAGAAAGAAAAACCAAAGCACTTTTGGCCTTAAGGATAAGGAGGAATACCCCCATCAAAGCTTAATGGCTGAATTCCTAACAATGTTCCCCCGTAAAAGTTCATTCCAAACTTAGAACTCATGATTTTTCATTTTTTATGACTAAAACATCTTGGGATGTTTTCCTTGTTCATCATCAGCATCATCCTTTCTGAGGCTTCATTTGGGAATGCAACCTCAGAGCAGCGGCAAAATGCGCTTGCTCGGTGGGGATTTCTTATATGCCGAGGCCGGGGAAACTCCCTGGCTGAATAGCTTCCCCTCAAGTTTCGCAACTTGAATCTCAAGTTTTCTCAGCTTTTGGTGCTTTTGTTGATATTTTTCGCACTACCCACACACACATATCATACAAATAGATTTATACAGATATGATATGGACATAGAATTACAAGATATGCACCAACAAAAGCAAGGCCGAGAGACATTCTAAATGATTTTTTTTCGCCATTAAGATGTTTTTCTCAACGAATTTTGGACTGAGAGTCCCAGTCCATGACGTCCATGACGCTGAAAGCAGGGCCAATGGATGCTGGCGGAGCTGGGATCATTGCCAGTGATTCGCCTTACTTCCAGGATGATTCAGGTGCATTTGCTTACACATCAGATCTGGAGGATGTTACTATGTTACTTCATTGACTTTGAAATTGGTAAAATTTATCCTGAAACTCTGATGCTTGAAATGGGCAAGTTATCGTCATACACCTGTATATACTTACCATTTCCATTTTACACTTCCAATTCAAAAAAACAGAAAACGGCAACAAACAAAGGTTCCCACCAGAATCAGAATCTTTCAGGGGTTTCCCCCCTTTTTTTTTGGAGTAGGGGGGTCTGAAGCATGGCTTGCTGCCAGGACGTATCCGATGGATCCTCCAAGGGTGGAGCTGCCCCTGCAGAAATGGAAACAGAGCCAAGTGTGGGAGCAGTAGGTGGGAATGAACCGTGGGAAAACGCGACTCATTGTCTTCCCCGAAGGTTGCAAATAGAATGCCAAAAAATGGTTGAGAAACATCATAAAATCCCACTGAATTTTGTTGGTGACTGTTGCATGCTGTTGCTAGTTGATGGAAGTTTTATTGATTTCTTCAACTTGTAATTTGATTTTTGAGATGATTTTGCTGCCTTGTTCTTCTGATTCAAGATCAAGGGTCAAGATGAGGACATTCGATTTCTGTGATGATTTACAGATACGTCATATTTTTTCGTGTTTTTTTTTAGGGCCTAAATTGCAGGATGCCATGGTAGTGAATCGGCTGGGCAGGTGCGAACGCAGCACTCAAGGCTGCATATGTTCGTGTTGGCAGCTGCTCGGCTGCCAACACGCCGTGAATTGTGGTGACTAACATGGGATGGTTTTCGTAGGATGGCAGGATGGCCCCGAACTTGTCATATTTTTTTACAAAAGGTCTGTGTTTCGGGTTTTTTTTGAAAAATGTACCCATACAACTCTCATATCATTCATACTATTGATGGTTCAGAGATCCCAAGGCCAACCACTTGGGATGTTTTTCCTACCCTGTAAATGCTACCAACCTCAAGTGGTTCACCGGATTTCTTCCATCGCTGAATTCGGGGCGAGGTTACTTCAGTGCTGTAGCCTCTGGTGCTGCATGGTTAAGTGGTGCAGCTAAACCGGTGGTGAAAGCATTGAGAAAGTCACTTGGAGAACACGGAGAACTGTATTTAAGAAGAGATATCTTTCAGCATCAAAACCTGTGTAGACTCGACTCGAATTTTGAAGTGAGTGAGTGATGGGATGAATTGTATAACTCCAAAATTTCTAAACCTCGATCCTATATATTTCAGTAGGGAACCCCTACATGTGCCTCTCCAACTCCATGGGTCTGACAGGTATGGCACCAATTTGGGTACAGCTCTCCAGTTGGCACAATTCCGTGATGATGCCCCCAGCCAGGCGTATTTCCGAATTCCTCAGGTGTTTCCTGGTTTTTTTTGTAGGAAAAATGGCACCAAGGACAAGGATCATTTTGATTGAAACGCGTGGTTTGTTAGCACGGTCAGTACCTAGTCATGAGTCATTTGCCTCAAACATTTGGCCGGAAAGACTTGGCAAGGAACGGGAGGGTACAGTACCAGTTTTATACTAGATGGTGGTTTCAAATATTTTTTATTTTTACCCCTACTTGGGGAAGATTCCCATTTTGACGTTCATATTTTTCAGATGGGTTGAAACCACCAACCAGTATAGATTTTTATAGATGGTATGGGTAACTGGGTATGGATATCGGATGTTGTTTACATGGGATAGGGAAGCTGATAAAATACAACTGACGAGAAGATACCAAGGGTGGTACCTTATCAGTCCGGTCTTTCCATTAGCCGCATCTAGAATCTATGTACTTACTTGCACCTCGTAGAGGTGCAAATGTGCAAACGTGGTGGCCATACTCTACAACTCTACCAGCATTTTCACGTTCTTGACCTGGTGATCCAATATTTGCCTAATTTTTCTATGTCAATTATGTCATGAATATTCCTAATGCGTTCGCAATGAATCTGAGGTGTCAGTAAATTTTGCTGAAAAAAATGCCCTGATCTGAATGATCTATGTCGTTACACCTGGGGTGTATCCCAAACCCACGAAGTTTGCAAATTGCACGGCATGGGACAGAGTTTTTCAACCCGCTACATGTGAAAACCCCGTTGGTTTGATCCAAATCCACCCAATCATTGGAAGAAGTTTTCGGTCCTAACCTGCAGCATTTTTGTCCATGATGGGTTTTTTAGTTTTTTCAAAGTTAATTTTGTGGGATGATTTGAGGAAATGTTCCACCTTGGCAAATGGGATATTAAAGTTGTTGACCAGGATGCTGCCTTATGGCTGGCTAGATCCGCACAAGAAGGACTTCGAAGTAGCGTCATGGGCCATTTGCAAGGTGCCAAGTTGCCAAGGTCAAATAAACAGGGTAGGATCAAATGGATCAAGAATGATACCTTCCCTAAAACTACAATAGCACCTGAAAATGGGTCTTCCCAAAAGGCAACTAGTATTCCAACCATTCATTTTCAGCTGCTATAAGTAGTTTCATTGGGGGTACTTGTCATTACTTTTCATAGTTCCTGTTGTTTTGATGATATGCTTGCTGGATGTTGCGAGGTCAAGTTATTATAACTCCATACTCCATACTGTATATATCTATATATATACAGATTTATATATTGGATTCCGAACAACGAACTGATATAGATGTGTGCATTGTGTGAAGGTATTATACACATGTACTGCATCGAATCTACATGCTTTTCATTAGATCTGATCTACACCACGTGTTTTTCCATGCATTTGGAGCCTACCTTTTTGTCATATCCTCTTGAAGCAAACCAGAAGGTTCAGCGGCCCTGAAGGGCATGCGGCGCTTAGCACATCGAGTAGAACGCTCCTGTGCGCAACGTTTGGAGGTGAAGCTTTGGCCGGATTTCTCACCAGAAACGGGGAGACTTCCATAGTTTTTTGTCCGTGGGTTAAAACTTTGAATCCAAAAGTCATGGTATTGATGAATATTAAGTAGTGTTTTTTTTAGGCTGTTAAGGAAGATGCCCCCTTAAATTACCTAAAAGCAATGGTCTTTAACCCTGAAATGCGAGTCAGCACTTAGCCAGAACTGAAGAACCACCAAATGGCCGATTCAAAGTGACCTTACTTGGACAGAAGAAAAGTTATTGCAGTAAATACCAACTTTTGGTTCAGCTAAAACCTAAGTCCCTCCAAGACTGCCTTCTTTTTGGGCTGTAGTGATTTTCCGCAATCGATGATTGTCGGGTGGGGTGCGTGCAGTAAGCTGCTGAAAAGCGTGCACACGCTATATTCCACCCGTATCCACCGTATTTGAATTGGAAAGGCCAAAAAAGGGCAGGGACTTCATCAGATGATTCGACCTCCTTTCCGAAAGCTAAGTGACACACAAGACGATCTATTTACTTATATAATGTATTTTTAGGGAGGGCAGAAACACGCAGAGACTTCAATGAAAGTATTAATAAAAAAGTCATCCAAAAATTCAGCACCAAAGGGTTTCCATCGGTTTCCTCCCTCCCAAATTTTTTGGCAAACAGGAGCTGTTGAAACAGCCCGAGAATGCTGCGTTGCAAGGGCTCACTTTTGCTGATGTGGAGTCCATGGAACGAATGCATCTCGGGTTGTTGTCTTTTTTTTGGGGCTTGTTGGGATGATGGATGGATGATGGATGCTGTTTTTTGAGGGTTGGGTTGTTGGGATGTTTTTTTTTGGGGTTGTTTCCCATCATTTCTCCCATACAAGCGGGCGGTTTAAGTCGTATCGCTCGGGGAGAAGTCGTATCATTCTGCGTGCCCGCAGTGTTTCCATGACTTTTTTCCTATCCGGCAATAGTTCATGCATCAGTTTTGCTGTTGTGCGCAGTACTTTGTTGCTTTTGGATTTTTCGTCGGAATACTTTGTGCTTTCGTAATTAGCTTGTGTGTCCACAATATTTTGATGACTTTTGCTTGTATGCGGCACTAGTTCATGTATCATTTTTGCTGTTGTGCGCAGTACTTTGTTGATTTTGAGCTTTCATTTGCATTCTTTGTGCCTTTGTAATCAGCCTGTGTGCCCACAGTATTTTGATGTTTTTTTCATATCCAGCAATAATTCATGTAGCATTTTCGCATTGTGCGTAGTGCTTTGTTGGTTTTGCACTTNACAGTATTTTGATTGATTTTTTTCATTATCCAGCGGCAGTTCATGCATTATGTTTTGTCTGCTGTGCGCAGTACTTTCGTTGCTTTTGCACTTTCATGTGCATTCTTTGTGCTTCTGTCATTAGCTTGTGTCCCCACAGTGTTTTGATGATTTTTTCTTATCCGGCGGTAGTTCATGCATCATTTTTTGCTGTTGTGCGCAGTACGTTTTTGTGTAACAGTTGCTGTGCCATTGGGATTGTCAAAAGAAATTGCCAAAAGAAGTCTGTGTAACAGTCGCTGTGCCATTGGGATCGTCAAAAAAGATTGTCAAAAGAACTCTATGTAATAGTCGCTGTGCCATTGGGATTTGGGATGCTAAGGATTTCGAAAAAGGCTATTTTGCACACGCTGTGCCATTGGTATTCGATGCAAACTTCTTCCTAAAATCAACAAATATCTCACTGTGCGCAATGTCGCGGCTAGATTTGGTTACTTTTCGGTTTTCTGTTGAATGCCGCTGTGCCATTGGGATTGTCGCAAAATGATGTGACTTCCCGCCGTGTGATGTGACTTTCCTCCATCTCGCAATTCCATTGGGTGATGTGACTTTCCTCCGCGTGATGTGACTTAAGCCCGGCGCTTGTAGATTTTGTGAACCATTGCAAATTAGTTTCTGAGTGAAACTAGCAGCAGCAAAAGCACCTGAAAATTGATGGTTGGAAGATGAGTGTCCTTTCGGGGCCTATTTTCAGGGGTAAAACTCGGTTTACGGAAAAAAAACAACCCATAACAAATACCACAACCAATGTTCGATGGCCAGCTTGGTGTAAATTGAGACTTTTAGGTGTGGCTATGTGTGTAGAAAGGTCGAAGGTTTGGGATGTGGCATGTGACTCTAACTATAGAAAGTTGCGTCTGATTTTGACAATGGACTTCTTGCAAACTGCCATGTTGAATCTGACAGAAGAAAAAATAGATGATTCGCGTTTTTCTTATATGTCATATATACTTATATTTTCTAATCACTCAATTTAGGAGCCTCATCCTCATCATCGAACCCCCCCAGTTTTGGTCAAACTCCCCGCCCCCTTTCCGCCCCCTTTCCCACTTGCCAATCCAACTTATCATCACTTCCAAGCACTCCTCACCAGCCTATTGCCCTCCCTAAAAGTAACATAGCACCTGAACCCCTAAAAATGGAAGATGAGTTTCCTTTTTTGGAAAGGCTATGTTGCCGGGCGGGAAGTGTTGCTTTTGAGGAGTGTGATTTTTTTGCAGTTTTCCCCCCATCAAGCTCTTACACTCCAGTAAACCAAGAGCAACAGAAAAATGAACTTTAAAATGAAGATGTGTATCAGAACAACCAAATGTAGATAAATATGCCAGTCCCATGGATCCGTCGTTTTAATCTGTATAATCACCTGGTGGCCCTTGTGGATATTCCAACCTGGTTACTTTTGTTGAAAAAACTCTCAGGTTAGAAGAGCTTTACTTACGACCCGACGAATCGGGTGGTGGTCGTTTCGAGTTGAAGGGGATGGGATTTCGTCGCGACCAGGCGGGGGGAGAGTCGGGGACCAGCTGGTTGGGGGTTGGGGGTGGCACCTGGCATCCCGGGGGGGGGCAACGTGGTGAATTGCGTTTTGGAGGGGTACAACTGGTGTTAAGAGTTCGGAACAAAAAAACATATTATATATAAATTTCCAGGAAGAAATTCGGAAGCACCACAACCATATCCAAACGCTTCAGAAACTTGTTTTTTTCCTTTTTGTGCAGTTTTGGTTTTAAGGGTGGGCAGATCTTTGGTCAACAAGCTTGTGGTTGATATATAACCAACTCGTAACTAAAAC
>DF244688.1:0-17152 GCA_000507305.1 Breviolum minutum Mf 1.05b.01 | reverse complement strand
TCATCATCATCATCATGGTCCTCATCGTCATCATCATCATCATCGTCATCATCATCATAATCATAATCATAATCATCATCATCATCGTCATCGTCCTCATCGTCCTCATCGTCATCATCGTCATCATCATCGTCATCATCATCATAATCAAAATCATCATCATCATCATCATCGTCATCATCATCATAATCACAATCATCATCATCATCGTCATCATCATAATCATCATCATCGTCATCATCATCAAAATCATAATCATCATCATCATCGTCATCATCATCATCAAAATCAAATCATCATCATCATCATCATCATCGTCATCATCATCATCATCATCATCATCGTCATCATCATCATCATAATCATCATCATCATCATCATCATCATCGTCATCGTCATCGTCATCGTCCTCATCGTCATCATGAACGCAGCAGTTGCCTTGAAGCCTGAGCCAACCAGCAGGACATTCAAAAACGCAGAGATCGTCTCCGCCATTGGGCCAGGAAAAAGGACGGACCCGGGACTGCTTGGTGTCTGCCATTTGAATTTGTTGACCGTGAAGGAACGGGATCAATATGCTGCACAGTGGCCCCATCTCAAATATGTGAGAGGTCTAAACGTTTTTTTTGCAAGGGGCAACACGACAAGCTGCAAAGATATCAACAACAAAATCATCCCGAATGTTACATTTCTTCGCGACCGAAATGCAGAAATTTTTATAGCCAAACGGTATCGTCTCATGTGCGAACAAGTTTGAAACGGCATTGTTGCTTCTACACAGGCCTCCGGAGACAGGAACGGTCGTTGCCGTGAATTTCCCAAGTGATCTGGCATCCCAATGGAGCTTATGATTAGACGCATTGCTTGATGATCTCCAACATTTTCGGTGTTTTCCTGCGAACGAGGGTGAACGCTCCCCATCTCGCTTTGCACCAGGCTGACAGCCCAACGGCCAGCGATATATGGAAGACCCTGCAAGGTGCCTGGATTGAATGGATCGAGTGGATTTGGCCAACTTTGGGATTGGGGTAACGAGGGGACCATTGGCATAAATACAATCCCAACAATCCCATTTTACGGCATGGAATGGAAGGATTTCCATGGGTTTTCTGACAAGGCCTCAGACTTGCAAACACCTGGGCTTTCCCTCTCCGAGAGCTGTGGGCCTCTGGTTAAGGCAAAGCGCACAAATTCAAAAACAAACCGCGAGTGCGAAGGGAATGGCGGAGCCTCAATGACACGATGAGTCTTGACTGCAAGTTCAACGTCGGCTCAAAAGGAGCACCGATGAGACAGGTTGTGCGACGGTGGGGCGTGGGTCACATTCAAAATACTGTGACAAGATGGATCTTCTTCAGTGGAACAAGAGTTTTTCCGCGACTATTGACTAACAATTACCTATACAAGTACGAGTATCCACGTGTTGAGATGCCAACATTGATACTGGATGTTTCCTGAACTCTTTTGATCAGGGCAATTCAATTCTCCAAAGATTTTCAATAGAGGGTTTGGGGAGGACCCCATAGGGGTATTGCGCAGTCTTGATTAACCCCGACCAAGAACCGCACATCCCTGCGTCCTTGAGCCTTGCGAAAGCACAATATTGTTTTAGCGCGCACAATCAGGGCCCATGCACTTCAAGAGTTCTGCGAAGAGAATAGCTGTATTCCTCCCCAGGACGAGTCAGAATACTCATGTTGGGGATTTAAAGAGGGGAACCTTCACTTCTCACAAGTATCCGGTAATCGAGAGCTGTGCTTGGCTGGCACTTTGACATGTAATTCAACAGCATGATGGAGCATTTTGCAGCTGGGCTACATAGTATTAATAGTCACATCAAGAGCTTGACAGGCTAGGTGACAAGTACGCGCCGAATCTGTTTGTACTCTTAACAACCCTTGAATGATGCGAGATCTGGTTTGACGATTTGAGGCTGAACTCTAGTTTGAGCATTTGAGTTGGAACATTACAAGTTCAAAACATGACATGTTTGAAACAATTGATTCGAACGAGTTTGTTTCCTCACAAACCGAACTGCACGCTTCTGGTACATCACTTACCCTTCATTGGCAGAGGATTCCATAGCTTGGGGTGGACCACAGACTGTCACGGCGCTTGATGCTCATGAAATCCAGGAAACACAAGGTGGCAAAAGCATTTTGGACAGTGAAGACGTCACTTGATTTGAAATGAGTCGGTATACATATATGTTACGTATATATTCTCCCAGGATCTCCTGGGTTTGGGTTCTTGCCTCTGTATTCTTTTTTGTGAGAGATTGTTTGAAGAGGATCCACTGCTAGATTGCGGTCATGCTAGAAATTCCCCTACCTCCAAGAATCCGAAGCAATGAGCTTGTCAAAGCCTCACTTCAGTTGCGGCTATCTTGTTGTTAGTGTGTGAAACATTATTTTGTCAAGTCGGAGGGTTCAAAAAATTGTCCAAAGAGAACAACATGTAGTGGTGATTATCAGTGCACGGTCATGTCTGACAAACTGTGGGAAATGTCTTGACCTGACCCTGATCTCATCTGGGGTGGTGCCAATCAGGTTACTCACAGAAGAAGGCCGCCAGATTTATGGGGAGAACTTCAACAATCATGACGATGCTCGCATGCAAAGAAGTGCTACGAGATGATATGTAATGCGCACTTGTATGTGCGAAATCCCTTATAACATCCCAGGATTCCATCCCCATTGGGCGCGACTGAATGTTGTTCCCTCCCGAAACAGTAGGAGATTCTGTATAGATTTGGCAGGCCATGCAATGTGCCCTTCTCGCATGTCTAGTGGGTTCCGTTCTTTTCCCTTTTAGATCTGAAAACCCAGAGGGTGCAGCGCAGGGTCTCTAGGTTTGCAGAATACAACTGGAGCAAGATTCAGCAGAGTCGGGGACAAATTGTTCGAGATCGCCAAGAAAAACTGATGAAAACAGGACATGTACATACAGGTTAGATGGCTACACAGTCAACGCGTCCATTTGTTGATCATGTGCCGCACTGAATCGCCAAAAAGGCAACTGCACACAGCGGGGTCGACAGACGATGACGGAAGATCTGTCAATGTGAAAGGGAAACATCAAACCTGCATTGACGTGATCGCCGCCAAACTCGCGTTCGATTTCAGAGATTTCACGGTGAATACGAATACTTTGACCACGTCACATACCTCATCATACATCCACCACATTGAATCCTTGTAGCCTGCTGGATCCATCGATACTGTAACCGTATGTGATCACATGGGATGTCACGCATTCACCGTGCATTTTTGTGACCCTAGGGTGCCAGTGAATCCTTTTAGAACTTGTTTGGCTTATGGGATTGTAGAGTGCACTGGATCAAGCATATGATGCCTTTAATCGTACGCAGTTGGTCGGCACATCGAACATGATAAGCGTGTACGAGTTCAGGCAAAGCCCAAGCACAACTGATTCCGCTTGCGTTTTCGAGGATATGCTGGTCCTCCACTCATGTGCCACTACTGATCCGCGTTGCTCCTTGGATGCTTTCAGGTGTCTCAGGGATTGGTAGTCCAAAGGGTTCAGAAGGTTGTGACCAGTGTCAGTCGTTAAGCTCTGAAATCATCCGAATCAAGATTGATGGAACAAGCCGGCAAAGCCTGATCACGCATAAATTAAGCCTGCATGCCTGCGCCACGTAAAAACATAGAATTGGAAAACCCCTCTCACTTCATTCATGTTTGTCATCCAGAAGAGTTTTTCTTGCAGCGATGGAGTGGTGGTTCTCCTACTCTGCCAACCCAGGCTAATCAAGATTCAATCAAGAGTGTTTACGTGAAGAAGGTCTGGCCCCCATAACCACCAAGTTGATCCAGGAATCCAATTAACAAAATCTAATAAGATTGAATTGATAAACCTCTTTGTGAGCCGAGGCGATCAAGGCCATTTCGGTCCTCAGTTCATGACCTTTCATCGTGCCCTGCTTCTCAAGCAGCTTGGCGAACCAAGCTTTCACATCATGACCTTGGTACACATGGAGTCAGATAGGAGTTCAAGCCTCGGGTGATAGAAGTTGGACATATATATGATTAAGTTATTTTATATATCTATCTATATACATATATATACACATATAAAGTGATATATGTATAGATTGCTTGTTGAATGTTAGATCTGTGTCTTTCATCTTTAATATCATCGTTTGAGATTTGAGATGGAGTTTCTCTTGTTTTGTCTCATGTGTTGTCTTATGTCCTCCTTTGTATTATTGAGGGTATGGGCAGGAACAGGTCACGCATGGTCACATGCTACATACTGTGACAAGCTAAACTCTTTCAACCCAGAGGAATGATAGTTGAACAACCGCCATTCAAAAATGAAATCCATCAGGTTTGCCCGTTTGCCCATTCAAATGTTGCTTGGCCACTGGGTCGAGTGTACTCAACACTTCAAGGGATCCCCTGCCATTCTCCAAGGCAAACAGTGAGTCAAAATTTAAGATTTCCCCTCAAAGTATCTCAACGGGGGAAATCGGCCCCAAATCCAAGGTATGAAAGGAGCATAAAGGAGCCTTCTAGCAGTGGATCCAGAGATTGAAGCCATGCGACTCGCACTGGGTGATCAGATGCGATCAGTGGTCATTGGGATTCATTGGGCCCTGTAGTGCAGCATTTTCTGGCGGCCATGATTCAGGGGTTAAATGTTACCCTCCACCCAAGGCATGTTTGAAGATGATTTTCCTTTTCCCAAGGTGGGATATGTTACGAGGTATAGCAGCGATCCAAGGCCCAAGAATTGCAACGGCACCAGGTGTGAGCGTAGTGCCAGCGCCCCCAGCATCGAATCTTTAAGGCTATCAAAGCCATCTCCAACAAATGGAACCAACAAATGGAACCAAAAACGACATACTCAAAACGACATCTGCTGCATCGTACTGTGCCTCAAGATTTGATGCGCCTAGTGCGGTATCTTTTGTGTTTGTTCAACAATGCTTGTGTGACTTTTCGGAAGCCAACATCGGGAAACCAAAACGATTAACCATAACATATCATTGCAGTAGATTATGACATGATTTTATATCATAATATGGTTTCTAATAGCAATTTTTCCCCTCGCACTTTAGAGCTTAAGTGAAGCCGGGGGGTTGAGTCTCTGAAGGCCCAACTCACCCACTCCGCAGCGTTGTTGGAAAGGCCATATTGGAATATGGCCTTTGATGCCCAAGGTGGGAAGTACCGCAATGACCCAGCAACTTGGCTGCATGAAACACATGGAGACGAGTCTCTACAGCACTTCGTAATCCAAGCCTGTCTTCAATCAAGATCCCAAGGAACAGGGTAGCAATGTACGTAGGCAAAACAGCCTGCCTGCCTATGCCTGTCTTGCATACCTACATGTTTCTAAACGTGTATAGACAGCATTTCTTTATCCAGATTTCTGATCAAAATCTATTTGCAGGCTGCAGGTATCACTGTATTGGACAGAAAGAATGACGTGGTGAGATCACGAGCATGTCCTGGATCCCGGAGCTATCCATAAGAGGGGGAACTTTTGATCCGGATACTGTAGCCTCTAGTTGACACGATGGCTGCTGCAACCAAACTTTCACGGTTTCCTTAACCATTTCCTCCAAAGAGTGACTTTGACTCACCCCTGTTGATCCCCTTCATGTGTGTGTGTGTGTGTGTGTGTGTGTGTGCCAAGATCTTCGACATCTTAAGTTTGTTCAACTCAACACCCGACCGTCTCTCCATGCGCGTCGCATACCAAGACGAAGTACATTTTCACGGACCTCTACTTTGGATCTTACCGAGGGAGCCTCGGTGGTGTGAGGTCCAAGACGGAGCATGTTTGACTCCCACTTGCAAAGTGCTCCATAGAAAAGTCTTCTTAGAAATTGTGGACTTGATCATCCCATATCATCCCTGATCACAAAAGCACTTCCTGAAGTTGATCTTTTGCCAACACTGCCTCTATATAGACAGTCAGCAGTAACCTTGCGTCAAGCTGTAGTCAAGAGTCATCAAAGCAACCTGAGGACAGGTCCGAACTACGAAGTCATCGATGGCCTTTTCAAGTACTGGCCTGTGGTCGAGAGTCTTGGCTTTTCGATGATTTCGAATGGTTTTTGATCTACAGAATAAACCCTCAGCAACTACTTGGATCATGTTTGATATTGACCTACAGTCGGTCCCAAACCCAGGATCACGTTTTTTCCGCAGATGTTGAGAAATAGCCAATCCAACTCTCACAAATTGTCACACCAACAGAAGTTGATTCGCAGATGAGCGGCCTCCAGACAACATCGGCAGACACTGGTTCCCAGAGTTCCCATAGTCACCTTGAGTGCTGAATCCAAGTCTGAGTTCATGATAGGCTAAAGAAGTGGTTCAAGGTACTATGTTCTGGGGGTGTTCCAAATCCTGCCAAGATGGCGGAGGTTATCTTGACATGCTATGGAAGGATCATTTGACCTTTGTTATACTGACTGAAGGGTCAGCACCATGGAGGTTGACCTTGAAGGCTTAAGCATGCTGCATGCTTTAAGATGCTTTACGCATTTACGTCCGTGCTGCAGGTGGACGAGAGAGCGTTTTGGGAACTTGAGCTACCTGGCGCCGGACAACAAATGCAACTTGGACTCCGCTCAGCGATTCTGTGTCTCTTATTTAGGGATATCCGGGATATGACTGATATCGCGGCCTTCTGCAATGCCTGCGCTTGGATAGCTACCTCGTTTCTGTGCATCAATTCCTCGCTTGGGGCAGAAGGGATCATTACCATTCTGTGAGATGTCCCAGTGCCAAGTGCCCACCACTACAACCATTTGGGATCCCATTGTTGCTTCATTTTCACCTTCTACAAGCAAACTGGAAGGCAGAACAGCAGAACATCCTCTCCTCCGATATGGAATTTTCAGGAATTTTCTTTTCATGTAATAAAAGTCCACCCTTTCATTTCAAAATCCACCTCCATCCAAGGCATCCGCGAGGAGTACTTCCAGGTAGCGGCGGCCGTTTTTTTCCCGATCTTTCTTCTTGCAACGAGCAAATCTCGCTCCATCAAGCACCAGAATCGGAACATGTTGCTCTTTGTAAAGTTTAAGTCATTTGAGTTTGATCCTCTGCGCAGAATGTTGCCCTAGTTCACATATGGTTGAACAAAGCGTGATTTTGCTACCAGCTGATCCCCCGCCCACAGGTCACCCAGCCCTCCGAAAAAACCTTCGAAACACCCACAAAGTGGTGTATGATTTTCACATATTTTCACAACGTGTCTTTTAGTGATTATTTTTGTTTAGTATATATATATATATATATTGCCTATATGATATAGGTGTCTTGGTTCGAGGGACTCCTTTTCGATGAAAACCCAACCCCTCTCGGAGCCCAACTCATGTTTAATCTCCGCTTCTTGCAAACCTTTAGGGTTCATCCCCCCGCCCTAGAGATATTGGCTGCAGGGCACGGTTCCTTCGGTGTGCGATCAATGCTGCAACATTAGCTGCGATTGCGACGCTGTCCCAGGCGGGGAAGGACCAGCGTGTCCCAGCTTCCGGGGACCACTGGGCAGGGGGAAGGATGGGGTCATGATGGGTCACACACTCACGCTGCAGGGACGTCATGTTGGAGCTTAATTCATTACACAATTTTCTGTTGGACCTTGTCATCGTCAGGGCCGTTAAGGTTCATTGGTTTTAAGCCTCTCTGCTGGAAGCTTCACAGACCCAGAAAGAAAAAATCGCAGAAGATTTAAAATCAATTCCAATACCCTACAGTTGAAATCATTATCGTTGAGGTTTCTTTGTTTTAATGACGAAAATGGTTCATGGCTCATTTTCATGTAAGAATGATAAAGAGAACATGATACACGCAGTATCGCAGTATCATTCTGAGGATGCACTCACTATCATTTCAACGATGCAGCCCCTATAATTTCAATGATGTTGTCCTTTTCTCGGTGCTTCTGTCCATAGCCAGTGCCATTGTGTCATTCCCCTCATGTAACACCTCCTACTGTTGATGGCTGAAATCCTGCACCAGTTGATAGGTAGTTTATCTCATTTTGTATAGGGAGGATTTCCACCATCAACAATAGTTTCTAACCTCCTGTCGAATTCACTGGGGCACTCTCAAAAGGTCGAGAAGTGGGCCTTAGGGTTACAAGATGTTAAGGGGTTCAATTACCAACCCCAACTATGTGTCCACAGTACCGACTAAAACCGTCTTCTAAAATCACATAATCCGTAACGTGTTTGCATTGCAGAAATATTGCAGATATCAGAAGAAGCAAGCGATATAGGATGTGTTGGAGTATAAGAAAATTAACAAAGAACAACGGGAGAGACACACAATAAACAACACACCAAACAACAAACATACCAACAAACACAATCACGAGGCACGGACCAAAGCATGCAGCAACAAAACGCACAACCTACAAGACCCCAAAAGCCTCGAATTCCAAACGTTGAGAGCAAACAGCAGAAAACAAAGCAAGATCCATATTTCAATGTTGCACATGAACATATAATCTAAGTAAATGAACCTACAACAATCCCAGCCCCCCAAGCCTTTTCCACGTTGTTTTGGGGGGGTCGGACACGTCGTCCTCCGATCTTCACAATGCCCAGGTGCGACCTACACGAGGCGCCTGCGTGCGCATGATGATTGCTCTGATTATGTGGCCCGCTGGCCTGAAGATCCGGATAGCCTCGGACCAATAGGAGGAACTTACGAGATCGTCTACAACGAGGCACAAGAGCCTGCTTTTTCATTGCGAAATGTTACAGGGGTTTTTATACATTGCGAAAAGCAAAACCGAAGGGGACGGGAGCTGATGGTGGCCATGGAACGGTCGGAATGGACAAGATGAAAGATGCAAAATCTAAGCATGAGTTGCCCGTTTGCAACGAACTGAAACAACGCTGAAGCCATTGGAAGCGTTGATTCAGTTTCTGTTGAGGGTATCCCAAGTTTTCTTTGTAGGTTGTGCTGCTTTGCACCAGCTTTTGTATTTATTGTTCCTGCCAAACATCTTTGAAGTTCACTCGTACGGCGCATTGGGTCTTGGTGCAGGCAGACTTTGACACTTGCGTTGATGTGACGAAGGTGAGGGCAGGGACATGGCTGAGGGTGAAAGGGCTGGGACAAGAAACCATGCGCAAGACCTGGCAAACGCCGCTGATATTCACAGCGGGTTGTTGTTGAAAGGTGCAAACTTGGATGCAGTGGCAAGACTGCATTGATACTTGGTGAGGTTGGCAGATGGAGCAAGACTAAAGGTTCGAACATGGCTTTATACTATAATATACACAATACATTCCAATATGCATCCAATATACTGTTTATGTGGAGAGATCTGGATACTACTCACAGTTTTGGTGGAAAGACCCTACAATCCATGGATGCCTTGCACCATGCCCGGCCCTGGGTGTGGCATCTTGACGACGGCCCTGCAGAATTTCATGTTAAGTGAAGTTTGTTAAGTGTTGCATCATTCAAAAACACGCGCGCAAAACATTTTTCAATTCGCAAGACCACAATTCCAGAAGCATCTGTTAACTAGCCTCTGATAAGGTGAGTCTCGGGGGAAAATTTTCTGTGCCAGTTGCGATGAATGAATCTTCTCGTCTAGCGCTCTATGGACGAACATGCGGCAGCATCCGGATGTGAAACGAAATGGAAAAGGAATGCTGCAGAAATTTGGGACCGGCAACGGGTCCCGAAGGTGAGCTCGACTCTGCATTCCTTCCCTAGGTTTGTCACTGCTTTTCCATGCCCGCACGAGTTGGAGTCTAAGGAAATGAGCACCTTTATTTGCAGCCAACGCTTCCAGTACGTCAGCGGCCAGCCTGGATTTCAGCACACCTTCAAGCAGAAGATCCTGCCGGCTGCTGGGATCGAAAGGTAGAATTTACGCTCCCAAAGGCAGTGCTGTACGACATTCCATGGGACCCATTGCTATCCCATGGCTTGTTTTCAACTGGTGGTTCCTCAAAGTTCTCTCCTGCAGATGTTTAGTGTCAATATTTTTTTTGCCCTTATAGACTGCGAGACATCGATTCAAACAAAAAACCACTCGTAGCCCATGGTGTCCGAGTTTTTCCTCCACATTTCATGTCACCGACCCCCCAAACTACCAACTGCAGGCCTCCAACTCTTTCAATGTAACCGCCCAGGAGATGCGAAAACGCGTCCTTGCGAGTAAAGATCCGCACCTGGGTTTGTCTGTTGGGAAGAACATGGGGTTTTATGTGCAATAAAACATGCATATATATATATATTATGTATATATATATATATATTTTTTTTTCAGAACCATATAAACCATTTGTAAGTATAGTCATTTGTCGCCCAAATGATCCCTGCTTTGGAGGTTTTGAGGAGAACCCGGCATACGGCCATGTGTTTGAAAGTGTACCCCAGGCCCGAGATTTAGCATTTTTGTCTATTTTTATAGGGGGGAGGTTGACCAAGCTAGCGAAGAACTTCAACAGCTTTGCAGCTCCACTTTCAGCACACTCACATGAACACGCCGGTTCAACCCTTTGGTCTAAAATGATCGATGATATGTGATGATTAGAGACTGGCGGGAAGCTCGTTCTTTGGGTCCAGTGATGTGCTGAGGTTCTTCGCCCAAGCTCTTAGTGCTTTGTGTCCTGGGCTGTTCATGCGCTGGTCACGTTTGCCATAGGGTTTCGACACCCCAAGTGGGACAGGATATCTCCGCCAGAGCAGTTTTGAAACTTTGAAAATCTAAACATGGAATCATATCCAATCTTCCAAATTGGGTGGGTCCCATTTTCGGGGCCAAGTGCAATCCTGAATGAATAGACGCTATAAGAGGTGAACCATCTATTCCTGAAGCCAACCTGCCTTCAGAATCTTAAGAACTTGCGAGTCAGTAGCGTGTAGAACAATTGGCATGTTCCCTCCAAAGAGCGGGAGGTGAAGGTGAATGCGGATCACCAAGTCCTAAATAGTGATGATTGCGGCCGGCAAATTCGCTTCAAGGGAAGATGTGGCGGAACAGGCATCGGATGCTTTCACGGAAGTGATTCAGAAACTCACGAAGGAGGGATGGGATGTGTGGCTGGTCGGTGAAACGCCAGGTTTTTCAGTGTAGCGAGGTGCGGTGCTGGACTCAACCTGGTTTCTGTTGGGTTTTGTATGTTTGAGTGCGGTATTGGCGAGGAAAGTATTTTCTGGGATACTACCAAGGCGCAGACTTTCTGTATAATTAGTGAAGAATGATTTTGTAGCCGCTACGAAACCAGTCCTGCGTCAGGATGGTCATGCCATGTCATAACTATCCCAGGGACCGGGATACCTCGTCAAGGATGGATTTTCTAATGGAATTATGAGTCTTGAGCTCCGTGCACAGGTGACATTGTCTCCTTCAATCTCCTTCAATGCCTTGTAATTATCACGTTTTGCTGCCCAAAATAAGTGGATGACTTATTGAAATATTTTTAATTTTTATAGATTATCTTTTCTGCCTTCCCTAAACTTGTCTTCAGAGCGCAGGATATTTGTGGTGACTACATGCTGTATGGCTATCTTCGAACCTCGATCACACGGATTTGCATGGGTGACAAATTGAGTTTCAAAAGGTGCCAAGCTTTACGTCTTCAAGTCATCTCAGTTTTCAGAGCATCTCAAATCTCATTCCGTCTTCAAGTCTATCGGTTGCGTAACCTGGCTCCTGCCTGTGACATGGCAAGACTCAAGGCCAGGTTCAGACGGGCTTTGAACAAAAACACAAATCGCTTTGTGAAATCCTCCCTTTCTCTGTGTGGACATGATGCATATTGATCCACAGTTGATCCAAATGGATCAAGATGTTGTTGAGCTCACAAGTTTCTGGTTGTTGAAGTTGTGTGCTGCCTTGAGGAAACGAGACGACTTTCCTGGGAAAGTTGATCGTGAACACGATCCCCCGCTTCTTTCATTCCCAGGCGCATATTAAGCACCTTGGCTGAAAGCCTCGAGTGGGTTGGATCCATGGAATCTTCAGAGCCCCCACCCGAGCGAAAAGATTGCCCTGAGGACCGTCAGGATTTTTGTACAGAGTGATTCCTTCTGATTCCTTCTGTACGTTATCTATACTTGAGACTTATAATATCATATTACCCACAATGCAACTACAGGAGTATGATGCAGCTGGAAGCCAGACGCCTGTTGTTGTGCAGTATCTCAATCACTTTTTCATCTTATGTTTGTTTGTTGCTGGCGTGGGTGCAATGAAGATGTAGCAGTAGGCGGTAGATTTGGCGCGGCGTATTTAGTGCCAAGGCGACTTCAAACCAGTCATCCCACTGCCTTTCAATCTGCTGTTGCCGCAAAAACCTTTTTCAAAGATGAACCTCGAGTTCATAGATGCTCCAACACTTTGAAATTGACAGTCCTGGCAAGACTCAGTCGAGGTTTGCAAAGCAAGAGTAATTATTGAAGGTGTGCCGACGATGTCACGATGTTACGATGTTGTCCAGTTCAAGTCGCTGTTTTGGACCCCGAGCTAGCTAAGCAGCTAAGGTTTGGCAAAGACCTTTTGGATGTGACCACCTCTCCAAATGTTCCTGGGCATTCCGAGGGTTGATGTACAAAGCCGGTCAAAATGGAGCATGTAGCTTGCCCCTGGCATTGTTAAGCTGGTACAGGCTGCATGTAGCAACAATCTTATGTATATAGTACATAGTGTAATAGTGTAGATTTGTCCGCATGTCTTCTCTCTCTCTCTCTCTTTCTTTTGTTAAGGTACAGTTGTGATACCTGATGTTGCTATACAGTGTGTGTGTGCGTGCGTATGTGCAATATCAATGGCACTGCAGGGCTGCTGGGTCAAGCTATGGCCAAGTTGATGGAGTACAATTGTCCAGAGGAAAACAATGCAGTGCTGACCCACAAGTGTACAACAATTGACAAACTGCTGTGAAATTGTTCATGGTACCGGAGCGGCGATCCTGGAACAACGATCCTGGTGAGCTCCAGTACACAAACACATTCACAACACAACAAGACTGCACAGCAGACAAGTGCAGACAAGAACAATGGCAACGGCAATGACAGCAGCTGGAGCAAACAAATGGGCAACAAGATGGCTGGTCTTCACAAAACATCATCAACATGCAACGATACAAGATGCAAACACCAGGATTCGCAGGAATGTGGAATATTTGAAGAATGGAAGTGCAAGTTCCAAGCATACAGATGGAGAATCAACTCCCAAAGTTGTTGGAGAACACAGCCGCAGTCACTCAGTCATTCAGTCATTCGGTCATTGGGTCCTTCCTTCCTTCCTTCCTTCCTTCCTTCCTTCGTTCGTTCGTTCGTTCGTTCGTTCGTTCGTTCGTTCGTTCGTTCGTTCGTTCATTTTCTCATGCATGCATACATACATATATGATATTCAGTACAAATTCATATGTATGTACCATATCATCTCCTGTTGAAAAAGATGTATGTATATGATGCCTTTTTCGATTCTTGAATCATTTTCCTATTGTACGCTTTTTGCTGGCTGGCAATGGTTTCAACATGATTCTGACATCATATTCTGGCATGGCTAGGTTCGGGAAATGCATCGGCACCGAGGAAGCTGCAGCCTTTACAGGATATCATTCCGACATTGACCGCAACAGCATGACATGGATGATGAACGCAACTTGGGCAGAGTACAACATCGTCCATACGAATGACCCACAGTGGATGAGAACATGGGGTTTTGTGATGTTTTGTGCATGGATAGGGATCATCATAGAGTTCCTTGGCCGGATCTTCAAATCATGGCCGGACCACGGAGGGGTGAGGAACCAACAGCAAGATGGTGTAACTTTTTTTAAAAAGCGTGGCGATGTTTTCCAACCCATTGAAAAGCGGCGAATCGATGCTGCAGAAGCTACCAACAATTCAAAACTATATTTTAGGTCGCGTTTTCATGCAAACAGGTGACTCAGAGAAACCGACACTTTCATTATTGCAACCAACTTCTTCTCTGAACCAATCCTGTCTACATCAATGGATGAAGCTCCCTTGATTTCCTTGCGCAATCAGACATACAACAAGAGAGGCAAAGAGCCAGGCCGCTTCCAGCGCTTGAATTTGTGAGCCACTTGTGTCCCAGCGCGGCCCCAGGCGAAGATGGCGAATCCTTTGATGGACCCAGAGTATTGGTTGTATCCAGCCACCTCCCTGCAAGGAGGGGGGCCAATTACATTGGATGACTGCATGGGTTTTTGGAACTTGGACTTTCTGATTTGCTTGGGAGAAGTTGAATGCCGCCTGTTTGATCAACATGGCAATTTGAAGCCTTAGCCAACGGAACATGGACATTTGCTTCATTAAATTGGAGGCGCCCCAGCATATCTCAAGATGGACGGATTTCCTTCATTGTTTTTGTTTTCCGATGGAACACAAATCCAGCGAATTCGAGGTGAACCAAGTCATTACCCCTGAGACTTGGCACTGTTGCGTTGCTGCCGGGGGTTGGTTTCTGCAGTAGCTGGAAATGTCGGGTGGCGGCCCCTGCCCCATGTTGTTCAAGATTCAAGAGGCCTCGCGGTGTCTACTTTTCATTTCGCGCGCCATGAAGATATGTATGGCATGCCCACTATACCCGGCCGTGCCCAATTGGCGAATCACATGCAGTTTTTTCAGACTTGCAAGCTTACCTATGTAATTACCACCAACCCTTTCAGGTACTTTGAAGATGGAGGTGCACAATCAGCTTCTGATCAACACTTGCCCAACAAAAATTATAACCGGTGCAAGCTTAAAGACAGCGTTGAAATTCATATTGCATTGCGAAACCCAGGGAAAATCCCACCTTCAACCTCACATGCTGCAAATGACGGGTCTGATGGGCAATGTCCGCCTGGAGCCGACCATGGTTTTCTCATCACTAGTTGCAGTTCAAGTTGTCATTTCTCTTTTTAACGACCCATTCTTAGTGAAGCTCTGACACTTCTGACACTTAGGGCAATTCCCTTGTTTTAGGCACCTGATGGCGGGACCTGTCCCAGGATGAGTTGTTGAAGGATCAGCCTGCAGAAGGTCTCGGTCGTGGCATCAGTGGCCCTTTTGCGATCTACGACGTTTCTGAGCCTGAAAAGCGCAGGAGATTTCTTTGCTTTTTTGAAGGGGCCTGCCCCAGCAAGTCATAGGGCCAATGAGCATTGGCGATAGACTGACTCGACCAGCTGGGATGGTACTCAAACCCAGCAGATGCTCGTTTGTGTTGTTTGTTGTTGTTGTTTGTTTGTTTGTTTGTTTGTTTGTTTGTTTGTTTGTTTGTTTGTTTGTTTGTTTGTTTGTTTTTGTTTTTGTTTTTGTTTTTGTTTTTGTTTTTGTTTTTGTTGTTGTTGTTGTTGTTGTTGTTGTTGTTGTTGTTGTTGTTGTTGTTGTTGTTGTTGTTGTTGTTGTTGTTGTTGTTGTTGTTGTTGTTGTTGTTGTTGTTGTGGTCGTCGTCGTCTTCGTCGTCTTCGTCGTCGTCGTCGTCGTCGTCGTGGTGGTGGTGGTGGTGGTGGTGGTGGTGGAGATACACATGAAGATTACTATATGGACTGGGCTGTTTTTTGATTCCAACCGCTAGTTTAGACGTGGAGTTTCTTTCTTAAAACAATTCCCAATCCTTGCATTTGGAAGAAATTCTCCAGAATGCATCGTTTGACAAACAACAAAAGAAGTTGTAGCCTTGCCACTGATGGACATCAGTTTGTCAACACACAGGTCCTGGCCTGCTCAAATGATACGTCCTTCAGTGAGTACTCAGTGGCGGAATCTCCTTGGTTACCAGGCACGTCCCTGGGGAGGGTTATTTTGTTTCATCATCCTTCTGGAACCGTGTATTTTTACGACATATTTTGTTAGCCTTTAAACCTGGAGAGCAAATTACATGGAAATGAATTGACTGGTGAGTGATAGTCTTGTTTGCTATTTTGGTCCACGCACACATAAACAGATCATGGATCACATCTAGTGGATAGTCTCGGGGCAATTATCCGTGTAGATTAGAGGCGGTTTGCTGGTAGTACATTGATGTAAATCATCGTGAGACCTTGCGAAGTTCATTACCTTCCAATCAATGCTTGAGAATGTTCTATATGGGATTTGCTTATTGCTGCAGGTGTGGTTGGAGTATCACCTTGACTAGATATTTCGTTCATCGGTTGGAATTTCCAACCAGCGGTTTCAACGTCTATGAGTTGTCACCCCGCAACAGGCACCTTGCTGGACAACGTGGTGAACAGTGCCTTCTCTGGGGGCTGGTAGGATTCGTCCTTGGGTGCGGGTAAAAATTATCCCATAGTGTGTTGAGTTCATGACGGCATCCTTGTTGGCACCCTCAAGGTTGAGTTTCAAGGTCCACATTTACCAAGGAGATGCCATGTTTTTTTGATTTTTTTTTCACACGAGCTAGATTTTTGTCACATGCATCTCGGTTTGAGGCGGCTACAGATTCAAAAACCTCTTCGACTGCGCCGGTGCCAAGAACTTGCCTCCGGGGATCACATGTGAACTTTGGCATGCAAATGGGATGTCAAACCTGAGCCCAGGGATAGGAAACCTCAACCTATGGCCCGGGATTGGATGTCTATAAGGCATCGTGAGTATTGTACTGGATGTCCCAGCGGCAAAGCGCTCATGAAGAGTTGTTGCATTTTGATGCCCATCAAAAATGTCCAGTTATGGGTGTTGATGTAGAAAGCTTATTGATCTCTAAGTCGTGCCATGTGTTGAGGCCTCTATAGGTCCCAGGGCCGGGGGTGTCACCAGCAAGAGCCTTGGGGGAAACTTATTTGGAAAATGACATCACAATGTCCCAGATGCTTCAACAATGATCACTCAATGCATGTCATGTGGCTACGCAGCTATATAAAGAATACTTCAGCACGGGGGAGACGTCAACAGCCGATAGACTCCCTGGGGAATCATGGAATTAGTAACTCTATTTTGTTTTGTCCACACTTGCCCCCTAGAACTTGCACAACTCAGGATGGTGGTGAGCGGGGTTATACCCACAAAGAGATGCTCTACTGGACTGCACCGGAAAGGACAGAAGCTTGTGCAGCGTTGTTGTTGTTGTTGTTGTTGTTGTTGTTGTTGTTGTTGTTGTTGTTGTTGTTGTTGCTGCTGCTGCTGGTGGTGGTGGTGGTGGCGGTGGTGGGTTTGTTGTTGTTGTTGTTGTTGTTGTT
>DF244687.1:0-24019 GCA_000507305.1 Breviolum minutum Mf 1.05b.01 | reverse complement strand
AAGCGAGTTATTCTTCTTATCCATGCAAAAGTTTGCATCAGCAGGAATGGCAATGAGTATGAGTATCATTGCATGTTATTTCATACCATTGCTACTCGGCGGGAATGGTAATGAAAATAGACACCTTGCTTTTCCTTCAATTTCTTTGCAACTTTGTTATTTGAATATAATTGTATCGCGCGCGTATGAGCATGGAATTCATCGCTAGCTATTGGCCTTCTTGCTTGCCTTGCTTATGCGCTTGCTTTTTAATTATTTTCTATTACTCTATTCCGCCGGGCGGGATGGGGAGGGTCAACCGGAAAGCAACCCTTTCGCTAAAAACGTGTCGTCGATCGCCCGAAAACTGTAGCGAAACGCAAATTTCATTTAATCGCGGTGAACCCTTTCGCTAAAAACGTGGCGTCGATCGCCCAAAACTGTGGCGAAACGCAAATTTCATTTGCTCTCGGTCAACCTTCTCGCTAAAAACGTGGTGTCGATCGCCCAAAACTATAGCGTAGCGCAATTTCATTTGCTCTCGGTCAACCCTCTCGCTAAAAACGTGGTGTCGATCGCCCAAAAATGTAGCGAAACGCAAATTTCAGTTGCTCGCGGTGAACCCTCTCGCTAAAAACGTGGTGTCGATTNCGATTGCCCAAAACTGTAGTAAAACCTTACATTTTCGTTTGCGCGAGGCAGGTCGGTTCATGGTCGATAGATTCAAACATTTTTGCGCACGGCGCTGTAGCGAAACGCGCACACACACAGACACACACACACACATACAAACACACAGCCCAGTGTCATATCATTTCTAGGGAAATGTATCTGTCTAGGAGCCACGCCGCCAAAGCAGCATCTTTGTGGCTCCGGAGTTTTGTGTTGCAAGAAATACCTCAGCATATCATGCACATCAATCAGAATGTATGATTGTCATTTCATTCATCGTATTGGACATCATCCCCTCAAGACGTTTCCGTTCAGTTGTTGCACTTTAATATCGATTTAGCAAGTCATAGCTATGGGCCTGGCAAGTCTTCTATTGCATGTGCCGTCAAAATGCCGAGGCGCATTTGCATGTGCAGTTTTGAGAAGGAAGTTAGCACACCATTTGCTGCACCCTGTTTTGAAGTTTGCTGCACCATTTGTCTACTTCGGCATGTTCTTTTTCTGTCTGTGGAGGTATATGCGGCATTCAGAACCTTCGTAAGCAGCTTCAGAACCTCTGCAAGCATGAAGGCACGGCAATATGCGAGCGAGTGTTTGCTTGGCTCATGGAGACTTCGTCGACTACGCAGCAATTTGTTGCATGCATATGGTGATGTGGCTATTTTTCCGGCAGGTGCTATTCAGTGTCAGTCACATACTGTGCGGCGAGCTGAAGGAAGTGCATTTTGAGTGACTTCTTTCTGCTTGGAGTAAAGCAGTGCTGAGTAACATCTATTTGCTTCTACGCACAATGACCCCTGAGACTTTTTGATTTGCACGTCTCAAAGCTCATCATTTCGCGAGCAAGCACCACGTAAACAAATCAAATTCAAATATATAGGACAAGAAGGAAATAGTTTACACACATGTGTTATGATCTTTCATGTCGAGTGTGAAGGAATCATCGGGTTGAACTGCAAGGAAGCATTGTCACTTTTGCACTTTTCACACTGGCTGCTGCCATGGCGAGCACGTGGCAGTGTTTGATGGTAGATGGCGACTGGCTGCGAGAAAGGCTTTTGCAGGAGACGTCCTTGCGTCTTCGTCAATTAGTTGTCGATGCTGGTGCAGCATCGTCGTCGCGTGGCTCCAAAGCAGACTGCGTCGCGCAGCTACTACAGATGTTTGACGCATCTCCTCCTGTCTCTTGCCCTTGTGTGCTATGCATTGTTTGTCTGTGTACTTTTGAGTGAATGGAACAATATCACAGGTGATCAGGATCAGCATTCTCTGTACTGTGTGACATTTTCATTTTTCGCGTTTGCGTTCGGCTATCCATTTCATGAATATGTAGAAATTCAGGCCAATGCATATCTACCAATTGGAGCGTTTTCGCTTAAACGTTTTCGTTTAATGTGGGCGGCTCGGTTTTGCAGATCATTAGTTCTATGAATCTCATTTTTCTTCTCTCAAAGGGGTTTTGGAGCGTTTTCGCTTGAACGTTTTCGTTTGATGCAGCGTGGTGTTTTGCAGGCAGATCCATCGGAGTGGGAAACGGTGAGAGCAGAAGCTCGTCGACAGGATCGTCTCTGGCTGATAGAGAAGCTGGAGCAAACGAATGTATCGACATTACGTCGGTACGTTACTGCTGCGCAAGTGCCTCTAGGGAGAAATCCTAGCAAGGATGCGTGAGTATCAGCCTTACTGGATAAAGTGTTTCCAGTGGCGGTTCGGTTTTGCAGATCATTATAGTTCTATGAATCTCATTTTTTCTTCTCTCAATGACAATGCAACATGGAGAGATTGCATTTTGGTTTTTCGCATATATACCTTTGTGTTTTTTGACTCGCAAAAGAGTTGGGCATATCAGCTTGTGGCCCGATTAAAGCAAACTCGTTGCTCTCTTACTTCAGATGTTTGACAGTTCCCCTTCTGTGTCTCCCCATTTGTTGTTTATATATTTGCTTGTGTTGCATGGTGTGATCCAGGCAGCTCAATCGGAGTGGGAGACGCTAGCTGCTTCTGCGCGTCCACATGATCGGGTGTGGTTCAAAGAGCAGCTTCAGCAAGTCAATTTGCAGACAATGCGTCGATATGTGAATGATGTGGCCGTGCCTTTGGGAAGAAATCCTCGCAAAGATTCTTGCATATCAGCCTTACTGGATCAAGTATTTCCAGTGGCGCCTCGGTTTTGCAGAACATTAAGTATATGAGTTGATTCCTTTTTTCCTTTGAACGTAATTGGGCATATCAGCTTATGTTGGTGAATAATGACTGTAATGGTAGATAAATATGAAAAGAAAATCTATATATATATATATATATGTCTCCTGGTTGCAGCGTGGTGTTTTGCAGGCAGATCCATCGGAGTGGGAAACGGTGACAACAGAAGCTCGGCGACACAGAACATTAGGTATATGAGTTCATCCTTTTTCCGTTTAAAGCAAACTCGTTGCTCCCTTACTTCAGATGTTTGACAGTTCCCCTTCTGTGTCTCCCGATTTGTTGTTTATATATTTGCTTGTGTTGCATGGTGTGATCCAGGCAGCTCAATCGGAGTGGGAGACGCTAGCTGCTTCTGCGCGTCCACATGATCGGGTGTGGTTCAAAGAGAAGCTTCAGCAAGTCAATTTGCAGACACTGCGTCAATATGTGAATGATGCTGCCGTGCCTTTAGGAAGAAATCCCCGCAAAGATTCTTGCATATCAGCCTTACTGGATCAAGCGTTTCCAGTGGCGCCTCGGTTTTGCAGAACATTAAGTATATGAGTTGATTCCTTTTTTGCATATATACATTTGTGTTTTTTGACTCGCAAAAGAGTTGGGCATATCAGCTTGTGTAGGTGAACAATGATTGTATATGTATAGATATATATTAAAAGAAAACAAATATATAATATATATGTATATATATATATATATGTCTCTTGGTTACAGCGTGGTGTTTTGCGGGCAGATCCATCGGAGTGGGAAACGGTGACAGCAGAAGCTCGCCGACGCGATTGTTTCTGGTTGAAGGATAAACTGGAAGAAACTATTAATGTGTCGACTCTACGTCGATACCTTGTTTCGGCGAAACTTCGTCTTGGCAACAATCCTGGTAAGGAATCATGTGTATCGGCCTTACTGGATGAAGTATTTCCAGTTGCAGCTCGGTTTTGCAGATCATTAGTTATATAGTTAGTCTCATTTTTTCTTCTTTGAATGAATATAATGCAACATGTGGGGTCAGTGATGAGCGGCCGTACTTAGTGACATGTTCAAGGCCGAAAGCAATGAAAGCCAACATGTATTTTTGTTTATATGCCTTTATCTGCGGGAGGTTAGCTGCGAGCAGCTACGGGCAGAGGCTGTGGCAGCAGGCTTGGAAGCACGGAGAACCTTGCGATCAAGACTGTCTGGTCTTACGCTTTTGGAGTTGCAGCGGTTGGCAGAGGAGGTTAGCATTCCAACAGTGAACCAGAGCCGTGGCACTCTTGTGAACCTTTTGGTCGGCAGCCTCACGCCAGAGGAAATTCTGGACGAAGCGATAGCCTGCCGAACTTGGAAGTTACTGTTTGCGTGCTGTGGCGAGGTGCAGGATTTTGATCTTGACTCGGAGATTGCGATTTTTTTCCCAAGTCCTTTTTCACGTCGTGAACTCTTGGCATTTTTACGTGGTGTGAGCTTGCAAGATGTGGAACGTTTGAAAGAATCCGACGCTACCTGCACGGCGGATGTGGGAGCACGTGTGTCAGCCGCAGTACAGCATGTGGATTCTCTGATGCCATGTCTACCGGAAGAAACCACAGTCTGTGCCAGAAGCGTGCGAGAGGCTGCATCAGATTCAGTTTCCATGCGTTCACCGTGGACTCCTAGGCTGCATTATGGCCTGCGTTTTTCATGGTCAAAGTTGTGACGTAAAGAAAGCAGGCGCGTTTTTCCAACAACCAAGCTACTTTTCTTTTTTTTCGAAATTAGCAAGTTTTGGATACTTGATATCGATCTTTTTCATTGGACCGGGTTGCAGGCTGGTTGAAAGTGCTTCAGATGACTTTGGAGGACGATCCCTTCTATGTTGGTCTTCGTCTGGTGACTGTTGCCACTTTGCAGACACAGGAGCCGGAAATGCAAGTGAGAAGTTGGGATGATCGATCTGAAGTCGTCGAAGTAGCTAGGAAGTAGCTAGCTTGGTGGTGATATGGAACTTTTTGTTTCGTCTTTTGTTTTGTCAAAAGATCGTTTTTGTTTTTTTACGTGTTCAACAAACATGAATTTCTGAAGATGGCCTTACTACCATGTCTTGGGAGATCGCAGGCAATTCTTGCAATGTTACGTCCGAAACGTGGCCGGATCCGATTCAATGATGGTGAAGCTGCTTATTTGCGTTCTTGCATGCGCCGCTTTGGTTGGGAGCGGCGAAGTGATCCGGAGGCAAATTGCTTGTGGGAAGAAACATTTTCCGGAGTAAAGCTGCATGATGCTGTCTGGTGGCTAATAGAGGAGATCCTACAGACGCGTGTTTCCGCGGAGGCATGCATTCGTCATGATCCAATCAGCATATCCAAAGCTCGGCGCAGTCTTGCCGGAATCAGTGAGGCGACACTGGCATTGCATGCTGACATCATTGCATGGCAGCAGAACAACCAAAGCAGTTCTTTGCCTTCGGAGATAGAAGATTCCAAGTTTTGAGGATTTCGAACTACATGGACTCACAACGGAACAGGCGCTGGAAGAAGTTGTATGTGTCGTATACCCTTCCAAGTTACTGGCTGGCTATTCCGTCGGCAAAGAAGGAGATCCCAGCCAGGACGGACAGATGGAACACGACATAGCAAGTGGTGAGAGCAAAGTGTGGAGATCGGAGGAGGAAAGAGCGTTTACGCATGCATGGCGTTCCTGGGTGGAAGGAAGAACATCGATGCAAAGAACGGTTTTTACCATTGGTTGACATGCTTCGCTTGGAAGTCAGTGATTCTGTTGCTTTTCAAGTACTTCAAGATTTGCAGACATTGGATGGCTCTTTGGATGCTCTCATTCAACAAGCTGCAAGAAAGTTGGATTGCATTCCTTCAATCACTTCGGTGTCAACTGCCCTCGCTAGTCGACTTCTTAGAAGCTTTCCAGAAGAACCAGAGCATTGCCTTCCCAAGTATGTCTGTCGATTCTGCTCGCATGAAGAACCCACCACGAAAGATTTCGAGGAACATGTTCAAGGTCGTCATCTTGACGGACTGTTGATGTCTCGGACCAGATCGTTCGCCAAATATCGCAAGAAGGTCTTTGGATTGGTCGAACGTCAAGGTCCCACTGTGTCTTGGCTGCAAGGTTTGTAAACCAAAGTGCTTTAGCTGTTTTCTAGTTTTTGTTTAAACACAAACATGAAACAATCACGCTGTGGTCACGTTAAGCAGTGCGTCTTGGAAGTATCGTTAAGGCCGTGCCTCTTTCAGTGCAACGCAGTCTTGCAATTTCGATCAACGGCTACGTGAACCGCAAGAGTCTGGTAAATTCAGGCATGAAGCCTGTTGTGTTTGTTGTGCTCGACGCATGTGGTCGGAAGATTTGTCTTTGCTCATTCTCTTTCAAGATCCTGTGCTTCCAGAAGCTGAATACTACAGAGAACCAGATGTCCAATCTTTGCATGGCTCCCAACAAGACCGTTTGTGTGACCTTCTTGGTGTGGAAAGGTATTTGCAGCGCTGGCCACAGCTCGCAGAATGTCCTCGCGCAAAACGCGAGTTGCAAGCCTCCGCAGTGCAGCACCCCTACCTTCAGGACAGGTATTTGTTGTTGCACAAGAAAGCCATGCCTGAGGATACGAAGAGCGCTGCAAAAGTATGCCGTTCGTGCAGATCAAGCTTGACAAGCTCAACCGTTGCTTTGCCAAGATTCGCTCTGGCCAACGATCTATGGACGGGGCGGCCATTACCAGGACTGCGGAATCTGTCCCCAGGCACACGTCGGCTTCTTCCTCTTGTAAGAACTTGCTTGCAGATCACCGTGCTACAGCCAACCAATGTGTCAGCACATGAACGCCAGAAAGGATTTATCGGCAACTCCATCTTCTTACCACAGGCAAGGCCTTCCAAAGTCTTGTCGACGTTGCACCGGCTGGTGCAGATATGGCTGAAACCATTCTCTTTGTGTTAGCAGGTGGCAAGAAGCAGCAATTCAGGCGCTCCGGAGTACTTGAAGCACCACGGCAAGAATACGTCAATGCTGTTCGCACTTTGCAAGAAGTGTCGATGTACTACTCCGATGTGCCTCTGTCTAAGGAATGTTCGAACACCGAGGATTTGTGGCAACAGTGTGAAGTTTTGGAAACAGATGAAGATAGCTATCTCGCAAGGGAGCTTTTGCAGAACGGGCCTGCGGAATCACCTCAAGGACAACAAGAAGGTGAGCCAGAAATAGACGAAGCAGAAAAAGCACATGAAGAGTCAGGTGCATTGGCAAAAAAAGATTTTTTTAAGTTTTTAGCATTCAAAGGATTTTCTGACAGGTGTCTCTGTATTTTGTGCAGACCGTTTTGCACAGGTCTTTACGTCGGATTGAATGACGGCGCGGATGAAAATCTGCGGTGGTTGCGCTTGGCCAAAGATATGGAGCATGTGTGTTTGACAAAGAAACGAGGAAGCATGTCTGACCCGCAATTGGTGCTTCACAATCGAAACAACAATAGTGTTGGCGAGGATCCGAATCTGGAAGCTGGCAATTTACTTGGCGCAGAAGCACAACACGAGCGAAGGGTGCTGCAACAAATTCGAGACATACAAGCTGTTGCTCGACAAGGAGTTGACCAGGAAAGACGGTCACAGGCAGAAATGTTTGGCGTGCATCCGCAACAACTGGTTGTGCCATCTGAAGACCGGCCGCTTTCCTTGTTTGAACCAGCTACATGGTCCATGGCATTTCCTGATCTTTTCCCCTTTGGCGACGGAGTACCTTTTTTGAAACGAGCGGTTCACATCGAAGCAGGTGAAGTGTTTCGATACCTTCTCATGCGGGATGAACTGGGCTACAGTGTTGAAGGTGAATCTGTGGCTGCACCAGCGCATGGCACAGCAGTACCGCGTTGGCGAACTGCAGTCTCTAGTTTGCAAAGAAGTTGTTATCCTTCAACTGGGTGTCTTTCCAACGAAGGAAAAGATGTGTATATAATGAGGTCAAAAAGAAATTCATTGTTTCAAAGATCGTGCTTGCACTGTTGCGAAATCTTGTAAAAGCAATAATAGTTTTTGGTGAGTCGAAAATTTTGTTCCAATGACGAACTGCAGCTTCTAGTTTGGCAAGAAGTTGTTATCCTTTAACTGGGTGTCTTTCCAACGAAGGAAATGATTTGTATATAATGGGATCAAAAAGCAGTTCATGGTCAACAGGAGATGTTCCTGCCGGTCATGTACGATGTCAACAGAAGATTGCAACTCATGAGAGCGACTAAAGGCTATGTCAAGCGCAGTGGCTTCGGAAAGCATTGTCGTGCCATTTCTGGTGTTTCTTCTGAGCAGGTTCTTCGTGCAATGGCCTTGAAAGGTGAGAATGCTGACATTCGAGAGCTGCTTCGAAGCTCAGAAGTTGATCCTGCTCTGAAGAAGGCTCTCGCTGGAGTTTTGCAAGCCACTTCCATGATCGTTGGCAGCGAAGGGCACAGAAGGAAGAAGTTGTTGTTATTTTGTTCTTTGTTCGTTGTTCTGATTTGGAACAGTTGACCTAGGAAATGCTATTGACGACACTCAAAAGACAGGATGCAATGTTTCGGGACTATAAAGGAGACAACATTGGCTGGCTGGCTGATGGCAGGATGGTGCTTTTGGATGTGGATGTTATTCAGTTCAAGAAGACAGAAGCGAAACACAAGAACAGTCCATACGGCACGGTTTTGCACAAACTGCTCCTGCCGTTGATCAATGATTATGACGCATTGTGCGCAGACACCAGCACGCATGCAAGTTGGAAGGAGAGATGCAGAAAGATCAAATTCCAAGTTGTGCACGCAATGTTTTTCCCAAATCAGCGTATGTCGTATCATCAACAAGAGTGACCCGGCACATTTTATTTGTGTGCTTCTCCAAGCACCGCATTGAGACAACGGGTCTGCGTTCATCTTTTGATGCTGTTTGAAAGAATGACAGTTCGTGACCAGTTCCTGTTCTGTGTTGACCCAAAGCATGAAAGTTATTGCATATGTGTCCAGATGCATTTGTTTTTTTGACAATGAGGTTGCCAGAGGTGGACCTCGTCATGTAGCAATTTGGAACGTTGATCGATGCGATTCAACCACCGGAACCTTTTTGTTGCCGCTTGCTGAGGAAGAAATTAAAGAAATGCATTGGACGCAAAAGACTTTGAAGTCAGGCCTTCTGAAGAAATGTCCTGCTGTGCTCTTGGATCTCAAGCCTAACAATGAAGCAGAGTCTGACCATCATGACTATTCATGGCTTGCCTTGGTTGCAGTGGAGGATGCGACGAAGTTTCGTGTGAAGGTATTGAATGTTGGTTCCAAGGTGGTTCACCTCGCGGACGCGTTGTTGCAGAAATCTCTGAGAAGGAATGCGCTGCTGTATTTTCCTATCGATGAAAGATGTCCATGTGAGGTTGAAGAGTTTAGGCGATGCACTTGCATGCTGCGCATGTCAATCTGGAATGGCAGAAAATTCATACAGAGCAGTTCGAACCAAGGCTTCGTCGATATGTGCAAAGTCAACTGAACGCCCGCATTGCGGAGGAGATGTTTGACCCGACGCTGCAGATAGAAGGCGCTCACCTAGGCACGACTCCGTACAACGTGCAAGATGATGACAACAGATGGGTTACATCAATCGAGAACGACCAAGCAACGATCCACCGATGAGACGGCACGTGTCCGCAGAACAACGCATTGCAGAGAACAACTTCACATTCCCGCTGAATGCCACCAAGCGAGCAAAGAGAGAAGGACAACCAATGGAGATGGAGCCGTGGATGGCAAAGCTGCTCTCGGCGTCTTGGCTGCGCGTGGCATTTTGCTTTCTAAGAAGTAAAGCATTAGGCGCATTACGCGCAAGACTCGCGTGAGTGTCTTGCAATGTGCTGGACATGTCTCGGGACACAGGATGTGGCCGGACTGTTGCGTGTGACCGCAATGTGTCAACTCATGGATCATTCAGGATCATCTCTCAGAAACAAATTAACAGTGATGAGCTACTCTGCGATATGCAGCACTCGGAAGTCTTACGGATTTTGGAAATGATATGAAATGACATGTAGATCGCCTGTTAGGATAGAATGGCGTCAGCCATCCGGATGGTTGCATGGTGTTCTTACTTGGAGCGTTGGTCCTGGAGATCATGGGACAAAATTGCTGCCTTGGAAAGAGACGTGGAGAATTTGAAGAATGAGTTGGATCGGCTTCGGCGTGAAAATCTCAGCCTGGCGAAATCACACAAGGAGAACCTCAAACACAAACAGTCCTGTCGGAAACTTGGCCATATTGGCAGGAAAAGACTTGTGTTGAAGAAACACAGGAAGCGTGCACAGAAGTGATGGGATTGGAAGCAGTCAGGCTTTGAAAGTGTACAGCTGTGTCAATTTCAGGTAGGGACCATGTGGCGCGTCTTTGCCTTTGGTCTTTACCACGCTGGTCCACGCAGTTTAGTTGCGCAAGGTAAAATTGATTTTGTGTTGAAGAAACACCGGAAGTGTGTACAGAAGTGATGGGATTGGAAGCAGTCAGGCTTTGAAAGTGTACAGCTGTGTCAATTTCAGGTAGAGACCATGTGGCGTGTCTTTGCCTTTGGTCTTTACCACGCTGGTCCACGCAGTTTAGTTGCGCAAGGTAAAATTGATTGTGCTCTAGCTTCGACAAAACTGCATGAGCGCGCAAGCTAACGTCTTGCACTTTGTTGCCAGGTTGCGTTCGGCGACGACTCGTAGCATTTGTTTGGAGGCAGGATTCAGAACAAGAAGTTATGTGAGCTTGAAGTGATGACACCGTATGGCTGTTGCTCCATTCAGGTTCTACATCTGTTTCTGCGCAGCTGTTGTCTCAAAAGCTCTAGGAAGAGAGAAGTCCGTGTTGGTAGAGCATGAACGCGCTAGCGGAATTGCAAGTGTATGTGGCAATGGCTCCGGAGATGGCCACGAGGTTGGCCACTCACGGACAAGTTGCGCCAACATACCGGGGTCGTTGGGGACTCCGCCCTACCAGGGAAGAGGCAAGGCGTTTGGGAGTAAAAATAGAGTACGAATGTTGTTGACTGGTTCTTTTTGCACGTTTTTTGACTGGTTTGTTTCCACGGACAAATCAAAGGCGATCCAGCGATCTTTGGATTCCGACGGCACGGACTATGCCACGTACGAGCGCACTGTGGATGTGCGCACGCTGGAGTCGTATCCGGTGAAGTTTACTGCCATTGGGTATTTGACCCTGATGGTGTCTAGTATGGAAATGTTGTTGTGAGATTGGCGCAACTGTTATGTGTTTGAGATGTTTCTTTTCAACTTGCTTTTTCAGCTGATGCTATGACCTGTTTCCCTGTATGATGTGCCGTCGCGCCGACGTTCGCCAGGAACAGGGTTCCGTCTCTATGGCGCGCTGCAGCCGCGTGCGTTCGCGCACTGAGGCAAACTGCTCTACGAAGTTGACCTGAGCGCCGGTGCGTCGCTCATGTGAGCTAACCAAACTGCACAAAAAACCCATACAGCGTGTCTTTGCTATTGGGTTTTCATTTCGGTTTGATCTGGGTGTCGTAAATGCTGTGAACATTTGCGCCAAAAACTGATACAGCGTGTCTTTGCTATTCGGTTTTTTGTGACTTGGATGTCCCAGATCGCTCTTGCGTGGCTAGAAAAGTAAGAGTTTTTTTGTGGTGATCGTTTCTTGGACAATCAAGGCAGATACCACAGAATTCAAATCCAAAAGACCTCTCGATACTTCACATTGTGTCACGCACTGAAGGCAGATACCACAGAATTCAAATCCAAAAGACCTCTCGATACTTCACATTGTGTCAGGTACTAAACCTTTGGTCAGCCACTTACACTTGATGTTCAGTATCATGTGCTTGCCATTTTTCACTGCTTCTGGCTTGCTGTTTGTTTCTCTGTTTGATTGTTTGTTGCTTCAAGGCTAATGTGCGCTGCGCAACATGTAGCCAGATTACTTCTGCATTGCGTGGATAGAAAAAAAAACCTCCTTGCGTTGGGCTCTCATTCTTTCGGGCCAGAGTGTGGTCTAGTTTTTTTGTTTCTCGATTTTTGGACAGTTTTTTTGTTTGTTTTTGTTTTGATTTTTTCTGTTTTATATCTGTTTTATTTATCTTTTTTGTTATCCTCAGTGATTGCATGAATTCTTTTCATAAGACTAGAACATGTAGAACGCATCATGCTCAGAGTAATGAAATTTATTTTTTCTCGAAAAACTTGATGACGTGAATGACAATGACACCCACTGAAACAGTGGATACCGCTGAAATATGCGGCTAGCGCTGAAAAACGGTCACTGAAAGGCGCACGTCATAGCCATTCGGCCATTCATTCATTGCCCCACTCTTGCACGCTACGCATCACCTATTGGATATGGTAGGATTTCATGAGTGAGACCTTCGTTGTACTTGGTTCAAAAAAAAGCTCGCCTAGCGTGTGCTTTCTGGTAACAGCTGTCTTGCCTTTATCGTTTTGCCGTTCTGCTCCAGCAGTTGTTGGTTTCTGTTGATATAATGACTCCGTTATGGTAAGATTCTTCTTCAATTTAGTGGCGGGTGATGTATTTGGTGTTATGTGCGGTAGGTGCCAGACCCCCCCACTTGCACTTTGAGATGTAAAACAAAACTCGCCCGATTTCTTTTGCTTTTTTTGGTCATCACCACCTGCGATATTTTGCCCAGTATGACTTTCATTCCATTTTTTTGTTGGGGGTTACCTCATAAAAGACTAAGATGGAGTACGATTATATCATCGTTTTCATATCTGAAGAGTTCATCTTCCTGCTGGTCAATAAGTTCATAACCGCAATCGCTAAAGTATTCCTCCCGTGTATATGTTCAAATGATAGAATATTTTATCAGCAAGCAGCTGGAATTTTTTTATCAGCGCCCACAGAGTTCGAGAGCGGTCAGTGCACGAATCCAGTTTTTCCGAAGGTGGCAAATCCACAATGATGCGTAAAATCAATGCATGGAATTGAATGGGCTTTTGAGACATTCTGCAATGCTGCTTTCAAATAGGTCTCTCCGACCAGGTGATCATTGACTCATGAGGTACCAGCAGCACCGATGTCGAATAACTTCTTTGATAAAACTAGGAATGCTAGCAATACTAGCCTGGGCCTGGGCAGCTTTCTTCTCTGCTATAGTGAACTAGTCCCTCCTCAGGGATCGCTCCCTGCTAGGACAGCGCTTGCACGGCCAACAAAACACGAGGAAAGCAACCATAGCAAGCTGGAGAACAAGTACATCCAAATTGAAGATTTCCAACAAATTGTATTGGCTATCTTGAGTGCTCAAATGCTGGGTCCCGAAAGCATGCACATGCTCGACCAAGTCAGCTGCACGGGTCACACCCCCGGCCAGCTTCAGTAAATCTTGGGCTCGCCGAAGATTGGCTTGAAATCTGAGCTGTTCCTGCAGAATGTAAGCGATTTCACCGCGGATGTCTTCTGCTGTGAAGCTTTGCTTGTCCAGCACTCGGGCCACACCAGCATCACATGCCCTCATTGCACAGTCAAGCTGGTCAAGTGCGATGGGGACGCACAAAAGTGGGGTCCCCATCTTGATTGATTCATAAAGACTGTTGTCCCCGCAATGGCTGATGAATGCGTGCACATTAGGGTGAGCCAAGATTTTCATTTGTGATGATACCCAAGGAGCAATCCTCACATTCGGTGGCAAACTACCATGTACATCTCCAAACGACTTCAGGCTCCACAAAACTCGGAAGTTAGCAGACGAGAGGCCTTCCAGTAGAATATTGGCACGATCTTTGTTCAGGCAGAACACTGTTCCGAAGCTCACGTAGATGACTGGCAGCTCACCCTCCAGCCACTCCTGTTCTACAGAGCTCAGACTCGTCTCAAAAGAGCCGTTTCGCTCATCAAATCGCTCAAGATGACCCACAAATTGCATCAAAGGATATGTGGGACGTGCATATTCGACACCCAGCACATGCTCAACTAGGATCAATCTATTGCGATGGATGTCATAGTTGTCTTTCCCATTTAGACCGAATCGAGCTCGTTTTTGATCCAAAGGCCAATAAATGTTCCATTTATTGTACAGTACTAAGAGAGGCCGAAGAAATGGTAGAAAAATCCTCTGAAGCAAAGATGCATATGATCCCAACTCGTGGATCGAGCTCCCAGACAACAGCATGGGCAGCTGATTTTGATGCACCATTGGAGCAAAGAACTCAGGCACAATGGGATGATTCACCACATATGATACATTCAGCTTCTCAGCAATGTCAAAACCGGCAAAGGTCAGAATGTCAACCACCATCAAATCCACACCTTGTTGTTGCAGAATGGCCAAACCTTTTTCGTACATGCAGTCCCAAATCTGACTTTCAGTGAGCCAACGGACACTCCAGGTATTCGAGTTCGCAATTTCGCTCCAAGACTGCAGGTAGTGACGAAGGTCATCCATGCCCTTTGCCCAAACTTGATCACAAAACATGGGAAGAAAAGTCACATTGCGGAGAGCTGCTGAATTGACATAGTGTTGTACTTCCTCAGTACTTAGAACTAGGGCTTCCCAGCCGCGTTCGGCCATTTCTTCTGCTAGCGACAGCAGTGGCTGCAGGTGTCCAACAGCGGAAACAGAAAAGAATGCTACTTTGTGACCTGGCATGGTCTGCCCTTTCTCAGTCAGTTCTGCGGCAATCGGAAGGACAGCCATGGCAACAAACACTGCGGTTCTTACAAATAACGAGGGATGGACCAACATTCTGCACATACGGAAACGCAGCTCTTGATCTTTGAGCAAAAACTTGCCAGCACACCACTTTGTCATCTTCAACAAGTGCTTCTTGGATTGGTTGCCAAACAGGCTCATGCAGGCCTTTGAGCCTCGCTGGGAATAGTCTTCACTAGAGGCTCTGACCTATCTCACGCCACGTGCCGCCAGTTGGATTGCAATAAACAATTCAACCCTTGAAGAGATTGTTGAATTCGAACAACATTTTGGGGACGTGTTGATGTTATCGATTTAAGTAGCCTGGAATGTCCCGTAAATATCATAACATGCATGAAGCTCATGAAGGTCATCCCATGCTTTTTTGCAAGCTTCTGGTACAGGTATCGACATCTAAAGCCTTATGTATTGTGTCGTGAAGCCAGAAACTTTTTGAAGTCCATTCTAACCTCAGCGTGTTTGTGGTTGGCCATTCGCATCCTATGATCACATGAAAACCCAGCCAGCAAAGTAACGTATCTTCGAACATGTACAATGAGTTTTGAATTGCCTCTTTATTTACCACTCCGGGCGCACGAAGCAATCTCTCCCTCGCCTTATATCTCCATTGGCTTGGCTGGCCTGCGGCACCCAGGGATTGGGGCCCCAGGTGCCAGTGGTTCGAATTGTTTCTCTGAAAGGAAAAATTTCCCATGTGGAACATTCAAAAAAATAAAAACACCCCAGGTTATAGGGAGGTTATGGCCACACGGTCTAACTTCTTGATTGATTCGAAGTCATTCAAGATTCTTGACCAAAAGTTGAAGCATATGAAGTCAACTACAGAACTAGTACTTTGAAATACTTTGAATTCACAGGGCTGATTTTGCAGTCTTGTCCATTTCAACCCAGCTGTGCCATTTGCAGAGGTATTCATTGCAACAGAGTTTGCAATGTTTTGGCATTTTGAAGTTCCTCTTTTGCTGATTGTCATAGTTTGTTTCGGGATCCTCACCTTTGGTCGATGTTTATCAAACTTGCATTCCTCGAATGGGCCTGGTACAGGTCTAGTGTTTCTAACAGTGAGGACGCTCTGAAAAACCATGTGCAATTCAAGTGGGTGAGTGGGGATGAGACACTGCACTCTGAAAACACCCTTCACTTGTAATAGAACTGGCAAATATATCATATTATATTATCAGAAGTGTAGCTTCTTGACTGGGCATCATTTCACACTTGACATCACTTGATGCCTGTTGACATGTGGCTTTAGCGCAAGCCTCAAAACCACGTTCAGCCAAGGCAAACCATTCAAATCTGCGACGGTCCCTGCGCAAATGCGAAAAAAGGGACAGGGAGGAAAACCCTGCAAAAGCCCTGCCGTGCACGAGACCTCCTTCTCAAATGCACAAATGGTCGGAATGTGAGTGGTTGAAAAAGGTTAGGATCTCAACATCATTATTTTTTAGCATCTTGCCATGCTCGCTCATACATGCCATACACCCACACCAAACAAAAAATAACAAACGCATATAAATATCGTATCAAAATTAAAAAGATAAAATAAGAACCATTTAGATATATATATTTATACATACAAATAATGTGTATAAGAATGCGAGCTTGAAATAACCATATATACAAAATATACATGTAAAGATAGATCCAAATACAAAATTCAAAATAAAGATGCATCTATATAATAAATATAGAATATATTTACATGTAAATAAACATGCAATCCAGGAATCTAGGAGTCCAACTTCCGACACGAAGTAGAGAGATGAAAAACAGAGAAGAGAAGATAAGAAGAGAGAAGAGTAGAAGAGACAAAGAGAAAGAGTCCCAAACAGGAAGATGCAGGTGCGCTAAATGGTAGAAAAGTCGCAAAGCAGTTGTTTTTCTAATGGCTTGTGGGTCGGGCGAAGCGCATTCCCAAGTCAAATGTACAAAAAAATGCATCATTATCGGACCACTTTCGGAAGATATGATACCAAAAAATTGCACCCCGTTGTGGGCCGACACGCATTTCCAAGTCAGAAAGAAATTAGATGGATAGATGGATAGACAAATAAACAAATAAATCAATAAATAGATAGATAGATAGATAGATAGATAGATAGACAGATAGATAGACAGATAGATAGGGTAGGTAGATAGATAGATAGATGATACATTAGATTATTAGATCGATTAGATTGATGGCTAGATAGCCGGGTAGCTTGATAGATCAATAGATTGGTAGGTCGGCAAGTAGATAGCCAGAGACAGAGCAAGGAAGAGAAAGAAAGAGGAGAGACGTGAAACACCTGCCAATCCATGAATGCCTTTCCTCTGCCATCCGTAGCTCACAACAACCTCTCCTATAGTACTATAGGTTTCCTATTTTGAAACGTCCGCTACCCGCTTTCTATTGAAAGCACTCCCTTTAAACCTCTTGACACAAGAGTCCCGCGTCAACCCCAAAACTGTGCCATCCCTCTCCTCACAGAAGCTGGATGTGCAAGTCCACCTTTTAGCGACCTGGTGTTAAGACACCATTTTCCCAATTGAAACTTGTGAATTCACGGCTCGGAGCGGGCGCAAAGAACAAGGCTCTACATGATCCCCTTCCCCTTCACGGTCTAGCGGCATCTAGCTTCCTCGTGGACAGTCATGGGCCACAATCAATCACATGTGCTAGCAGCTGGCAAAATTTCCTGCGACTTCCATAGTTTGAAGACACGCGCCTTTTTCTAACTTCACCGGTGTTGCTCAGGAGGCGGTAGAGGTCCCTTGGACTTCTTCCTCTTGTCAACTCTAGTGTAGCAGCCAAATCACAGTCGCTACAGTAAGCAATGAATTCGGGAACTGCCAGCCCAAAGCTAGCTGCCAGCCACTGGTGAACCAGGTAAACCAGGTAGACCACTCAGTCACAACCGCTGGATTCATTCACCCGTGGTGGCATCGCCGCAAGTGAAAGGGCCAGAAGAATATGGTTCAGGGATTAAAAAAACAAGAGGCTGGCAGCCTCTGCAGTGGTTCATTGATATCTATACCCCAACATTAACATGTGAAAACTGACATCATCATATGTAGACAAAAAACCACAATATACCTTTTTGAGTGTGTTCTTCCCGAAAGTGAAAACTTTGAGTCAAAGATGGTTGATGATCTAGCAGCCTTCTTTGTACAAGTCGCGTTCTTTTCAAAAAGTTGAAATGTGACTGATTGTCAGATAAATTCTCAAAAGCATGTCTATTTCTTTCCTATACATACTGACAAAATTAGCCCAGCATACGACCCCAATAGCAAAGACACATCGAACAGCCACTCTTTTTGCTTCGGGACCCACTGAAAAACTGAACATGTTCATCAATATTCATCACCGAGTTAACACCACAATACCATCACCAAAACATCACCGCAGCATCGCCACCCATCACTGAGACACCAAAGCATCACCGACACAGAGCAGAGACATCACCAACACAAAACCAAGGCATCACCCACATATCACCAAACCGTCACAACACAATCACTACACATCACCGAGACACGCCCGAGACATCACCGACACATCACTTAAAGATCACCAAAACATCACTAGCACATGCCGAAAACATCTTGACACATCACCAAAGAATCACTGAAACATCCCTGAGATATCACAGAATCATCCATGAAACACAAACAAAACATAACCGGGATATCACCGAGACATCACCAAAGCATCACCAAGACATCACAACAAAAACATAAGTGAGACACCACCGGCACCGGCACAACACTGACATCACTCAAACAATGAACACATTACTGACGCAAAGCCGAGACATCACCAACATATTTTCAAAGCATCGCCGAGACAAAACCAACACATCACTGACACATCACCCTAACCAGACCGACACATCACTGGCACAAACCCAGGACATCACTGACACACCACCGAGACAAAACCGAGACATCACAAAAAGCATCACCAAGACATCACTGAACCATCGCTGAGACATCATTGAAATATCACAGAGACCTCACCGCGGCATTCCCGAGACATCAACAAAGCATCACCCACACAAGACCCACACATCACTCACACAGCACCCCACACAACCGAGACCTCCAGGAAACATAGAAAACATCTTATAAAACATCACCAACTATACCGAAACAACACCGAGACATCACCGAGACATCGCCAAAACATCTCTGAGACACCACCGTGACAAAACCAACAAGACCGAAACATCACCAAAGCATCACCGTGACATCACGGTGATATCACTGAGACACCACCGAAACGTCATTGAAACATCACCGAAACATCAGCAAAGCATTACGAAAACGAGACCGAGGCATCACCATGACACCACCGAAACAACACCGAGACGTCACCAAAACATCATCACGACATCCCCGAGACATCAGCAAAGCATTACGAAAACAAACCCGAGACACCACTGTGACACCCCGAGACATCACCCAAGCAACGCAAAACCAAGACCGACACATCACGGAGACAAGACCGAGACACGACCGAGAGCATGAATTTTTTCAATTTTGAAGCTTTCTCCGTCGACATACGGGTCACAGCTACACTGGTTTGCCCAAAGGTGCACAATATACAAATTCAAAATGGAATTTTAGATTTTGCTGAGAATTCCGATCAAAAATCCCCCTTGAAATCCCCATTGCAACTAGGGGAGCCCGATTCTATAAGTATAGAATGGTGCGTACAACCTAAATTTCCTTAAATGCCTTACAGATTTGGAGCCACCAAGCAAATCAACACAGGTCCTTCATTACAGAATCAAATCCGCCAAGTATCTCTTTGGCAAACTTTTTTTTTGCTATAAGCGGTCCAAAATATAAATGCNCCCTAGGGTTTTTGGATACCTAGGTCACCTGATTCTATAAAGGAAATTTTCAGGGGGATGATCAAAATGTTCATCAATGTTCATCAACAAACAATCAAAACACCATCACCAAAACAAAAAAACATCAACGACACAACACCAAGCCATCACCCACTCATCATCATAAACATCACAGAACCATCACCACACAAGACAGAGAGAAGACCGAGATACGACCGAGACATGACCGAGACATCACCAAAACAACACCGAGACATCACCGAGACAAGACCAAGACAAGACCAAGACGCGACCGAGACAAGACCGAGACACGACCGAGACATCCTGGGTGAAATTTTTTCCGGTGCATGCACGGCGCCCGGCCGCCTTATCCATGTAAGACCCCAAGCTTATCGCTATTGGGGAACAACTCTTTTTCAAGGGCCTGTGCTGTTTGAAGTGATCTTATGCCGGAACTATTGCTGTTTCTTTGGTAGAGCAGCTTTGCTTTTAGAGCAACCTTTGTGCTCTCACCAAGTACCTTTTTGGGAAGCAGATTTTTGTTTTTCTTTGAAACAAGATGTAGTTGTAGGCTAGGCTTTGTTCAAAATTTTCATTTGAAAACACAAGACATCTTGCTTGGGTGTTTTCAGGCTGTCTTAAAAAACATGTGCCTGTTGCTTGCGTGGGCCTCTGTTCAGAAGAGTGAAGTCATAATTTTCTGATTTAGTTTCCAAGTGATTGATCGAGTTCCTCCGGGGGGGTTCAACGAATGTCTTCATGACTGTTCAAGCGTGTCGCGTGATCGCGTGGGCTGTGATCCGTCATAGTCCTGTCGTGATCCCGCGCTGCGGACGTCTGGATACTATTGTTTGGTTGCATTGTTTGATTAGCTTTAGCTCCAGGTGCATCTCGAAAGTTTGTTTTGAATCGCATGTCATGCTTTCACTCTATCCAGAGGATTCCCTGTTTCAGGTTCAACATGAGCTTGAATTCGGTGTTTGATTGAAAATATTTGAAAATCAGAACCAAACCGTTTGAAATCCAAATTGTATCCTTTGAAGCCCTTCTTTGAAATCAAACGGCCCTGCGCCAGATGATCCAAAGGATCATGGAGCAGAACTAGGACACGAGACCGGAAACCGTTGTATACTACTAAAGAACAGCACCAGCTACTAGTAGGAATCTCAAAGCTGTTGAACATGACAGGTCTTGGCGCAAGGACTTTTGTTTACCAACAATTGAATTGGAAGCGGTCACCAAAAACAAAGTGTTGGGTTTCATTGTTGATTTTGGTGGCCGCGCGGTAACATACAAGCTGCTTGAACCTGGGCAGATCAAAGATTTTGCCTTGGCGGGAAGTTTGCGACCGAGACTCTCAGGCCTCCAATCAGGAGGTCATTTGGTTTCCAGCTATACGAACCCGAGTACAGAGAATGTGATAGAAAAATGGCAGCCAACCTCGAGTTCCGAAGAGCGAAGCCACGAAGTGTTTCTGATTTAGTGTCCAAGTGATTGATCGAGTCGTCCTGAAAAGCACTGTGCGGGAGGAGGAAGCAGGACCACCAGAGTCACTGATGCATTCCTGGTGAAATCCATTGGGACGCAAATGGACGTTCCCTGCAAAAAAGAACATGGACACTTGGACATGGGGATCGAAACAGTGCTGTGGTTCTTTCCTTCGTTTCTCGTCCAGCTGTCGCTGCCTACTCAAACCATGAACGAGTGAGACACGTCATGTATCATTCAATTTTATTTTCTTCAAAAGAAATGGGATGATCGGATGAACCATTTTTCATTGGTTCTGTACCGTCAGCTACTCTTGAATACTTTTGACCGAGTATGAACATCAAGATTTCTTTTGCAATTCTTAAAACACGTGGCTTACGGCAAGCCATATTCTACAGTCAACTTAGACATGCTTCAAAATACAAATTGAGCAAATCATGTCGTCTTCCTGACGATTCAAGTGTGTTTGCGTGTTTGAGCTTTTTATATGCAGCCTTCCTCCTAAAGAAATTTGACTTCTGACTATGTTTTCCAATCCATGTGCTGTAGCTATCTAAGGGTACACCTTGATCTTTTCTTTTTGTTTCTGCTTTCAAATATTGGCTTTCGCGTGTTGCTGGGACTTTTGGAGTAAAGATGTGTTTTTCTTTTTGGTGTTTGGAATCGTTCAACAAGTACTTTTTAAAATGAGGCAGGCCAAAGTCAATAAAAAAAGATGACTCTTACTATCTCTTATTGAAATAGCAAAATAAAATTTTTTGAAATGGCAATTGTTTAGTTCTAGCCAAAGCAAACCTTCTTTTACAAGAATATCCCTTGAAAACAAGACTTAAAATACATCATCACGGAAGAAATCAACCTACTCAATTCTCAGGGAGTCTTGGTGAAACACCCCTACCCTCAGAAGAGTATGGAGTCTAGATTTGTTTTAAAATGTCTTTTGTTTGTTTTGTTATTTCCATATTTCTCTTGTGGTTGCGAGTGGCTTTTCGCAACTCCCCGCTCCCATTCTTTAAGTAATAAGGAACTCTTGATTAAGTAAGGTCCACAGGTAAAGAAGCAAAACACCGAAAGATTGCCATGAATTTTCACATCACATGACGCGACACAACACCACATCAATCCACATCACATTATTTGACATTAACATCACATAACATGACATCTCGAAACCAACCACCATTGCCGGTCCTCACGTCACCACGGAACCAAACACGTGACAAACACATGACAGCACATCACATCACCACCACCAACACGCCACGGAAACCCCAGCCAGCCACCACCAAAACACCATCACCAGGCGGAAAGGCTGAAGGCTAGCCCACACAAAAAACTCATAAAAACTCGGTATGGGCATTGCACGGTTGGTGGCCTTGCGCGCAATCTATGTAGTCAAAGCTTTCTGTAGCGGTAGCTCAATGCTACTTATCAGTTTTTTCCTCCTGAAACTTCCGCTCCTGGCTCGGGAACTACTTGCCATATTGAATTAGCGCTCAAAACTGGACTCGTGTGGTCTTCAGTTCTGAACAACCGTGCGACGTACGATGATCTAGGGTACGTCGTACGGATTTGACAAATGGCTCGGGCTAGAACTGCTCTTCATGCACGTCTCCTCCGATTCATACCGAATCACCTCAGAAGGTTCGCTCCGTGAGGTAGTCGCCAAAGGTGCGTAACATCAACTTGGGCAAGGAGTCCTGTGCATCGACTTTGCTAAAGGCCAGTTTGCAAATCCTGAAACGCCCTTCGAAATACATCAAAACACATCATTGGGACCCAAAAAACGAACTCATCAAGAGATCTTGATCATCCTACTTGTCCACATAGCGGAGGTGTGAGACTCAGAAACTGCATGGACATGCATTGGCTTTGTTGCAAGATGTTTTCAACGTGTTTTCAACAAAGTCTTGGCTGTATCCAGGTGGAAAGTCCTCGACAACTGCATCCAGCAGCTCCCATGTGTTTCTCACGATGTCACGAGCTTCCTTCAAACAATCATCGATCGCATTCACAGAGTCGAGCAATTTGATCACAGCGGCGATGTCGTTCGGGTCATCGGATTTCTTTTGCAGCATGGTCCACAGGTATTTTCGCTGCTTCTTTTCCAACTTGCTCATTGCCTCAAAAGAAAGAAAGGATATGAAAGATATTTGATGCACATATATACAAGGGTTCAGGAGATGTTCAGCACATGTCATCTTCAACATGGGCCAGCTACTCTGGCCTGAGCCCCTGGCCAAAGTGACTGGGTACGTGATTTTCCCCTCGCGAATGTCTTCTCCCAACTCCTCAAAAAAGTAGCAAGACGTTGCCCACAGACGTTCACAGTACCAAACATCCCTCAACTGGCCCCTGAAAAACAATGATCTTTCCGCTAGGCGTAGTGACTTGGTAATGCTTCCACTGGCAAACACAAATACGCTCCCCCAGGCCCCTCCTTAAGGTCTCCCTCAAAGCCACGGAGATTCAGCGCATCATCGACGATCTGGAAGGCAAGCCCCAAAGACTTTCCATAGGTCTCCAGGACATCAAACTGCTCAGATGTAGCATCAGCCAAGATGCAAGCGATGCGACAAAGGGACCCTGCAGGACCACCGGTCTTCAAGATGTGAATGGTTTGCAAAACTTCACGAAGCTTGGAAGCATCACCTGTCTCCACCACATCCTCCATCATGTGATCCAGGCCTACCATATCCAATCCTTGTCCTGCATGACCCATGCGGAGAAAATCGAAGTAAATGTTATAAATCTTCAACTGCTTCTCTGCAGGGAGATCCTGAATACATCCCAACACGGGTGCCATGAAGTAGCAAGCAGTCCCTGCATTGATGGCAGTGGCAGTGCCAAAATCCAGGTGAACACAGTTGCCACCACGGCGCACTGTGGATTCATCCTGTATGTCATCAATGATTAGAGAACCAACGTGGAGGAGTTCTGCGAGAGCAATGTACTTTGAGCCGTCGATGTAGTGCTTGGACACAGCGTTCAATGTTGCAACCAGGATCAAAGAGCGCCAAGCCTTTCACAGAAAAAAAACGGAGCCAAACAAGAATCGAGATGTACAAATGTGAAGAGGCAGACCACAAAAAATATCAAAAAATGTAAAGCCGATCCAAAAAAATCAAATGAATCAAAGACTCTAAAACAAAACTACAAACAGGAATTCAAGGGGAAATATACATAATATACATA
>DF244686.1:0-24684 GCA_000507305.1 Breviolum minutum Mf 1.05b.01 | reverse complement strand
GGCCATGCGCCAACTGACCTCTATAACATTTGCTCCGTATTGGGATTGCTGAAAAGAATGGTCGAGTGCGCCTGGTTGTCATCACACGTCGGCATCATCAGACGCTTCTGGTGAAGCTGGGAGTGAGCGGAGGTGTTCGTTAGTCAGACCCCCATCAGAAAGTCTTGTAACACCTCAGTACTCAAGAGTTCGCATAACTTTGACAAGCTGCATTCTCTACAAGGCTTGCAAGGTGGTTCAACCCTGTGATGGTAAGGGAGACAGTTCCCAGCCACCAACAAATAGCAAAACTTTAAATCATGAACCAAAAAGTCAAGCAATACTATAGGATATTGGTTTGAAATACGGCAAGTTTGCTGGAAAAGGAGACACATGCCAACCACTGCACTATCAGCCTGCAGCAAGTTCATGGGCACCCACATTCAGTATACTTGAAGATGGGTAGTGAGTGTTTGTTATAGAGGGGCGACATGTGCCATAGACTGTAGTCCAAACTTCGTAGTTCTTGTACAGCCACAGTAACAGTTCCTTCGGTTTGACAATACCGTTCCATCAAACAAACTTCTTCTTTGTGGGGTGACGATAGCCGGTAATCAAACCACTGAGAAAGATTTCTTAAGCAGCCACCTGGTGGAGCTAGGCGAATCACGGACCCTCAGGCCCGGAGATCGTTTGAGCATCAGCAAATCACTCAGCAAACACCTGGTTGTTCGGGATTGGTGCCCGAATTATCAGAGGGATCGTGCTCATGATTTTCGAGTTGTCCAGTCATCGCAACTTAATATAATGGTTCTTCGATACGAGACAATGTGGTAGGATCGGCACCACCAGCAGTAACATAGCCAGATGAGGTGGAAACACCTGTTGAGGCTGCTGGCATACACCATTCACGGAACTGCAATGCCTTCAAGGTGAGCAGGCATGTGTCGCAGTCCACCCATCAAAGTAGTCCATCTTTCGCGCTGCTCATGAAGGGACAGCGAAGTGTACCAAACTGGTCTTGTGCGGGTAGCTCCAAAGGTCGACGCAATTGGAAACAGAGTAGGCTTCGCTGTCATAGAAGCAGCCGTCATCCCAAATCCTGAGGAGATTTGCTCCAAGATGCGCCTTCGCATTTTGGCCCTGCACTGATGACAGCAACTCCCAGTGCATTCGTGGGGGATGCTCCTCGGGAGCAGTGTCACCTTCAATCTCAGCCACACAATTGCCGACAGCTGCAGAGTGGGAGAGACCGACAAAGCACCGGAGAGATCAGATACTCTTCGCCTCAGGGAGTCTTTGTGCTTGGTGCTCCAGGGCCGACGTGCACCTTCATACTAGTCCAGGAGCACTGGAGCTTGTCTGAGGCAGAGGAATAAAGTGAAACCTCAGGGCCGACAGACGTGGTGTGCATCATTCTCTCCGCAGGCCTAGTTGTGCAACAACCGTGAGACACCCACCTAGGTAGTGGACATCATGACAATGCGATCTTTTTCTTTAACGATCCATAGGCTCCTGCGCAGGGATGGTGAGATCGATGTAGCTTGGTATCGGGCAGAAGGACCTTCTCCCTCCCATAGAATCTAGGGCGCTCACTCCGTGTGATTGGATGGCCAGTAGGGCTTCACCGCTCTGGAGCCCCGGTACGGCCACTTATGAGACGAACGGCGATTGCACCACCATAAAGGGAGAGGCTTCTTGTTGCTGACAAAACTCATACTCCACCAACTGCAAGGGGCAGAGCGTTCAGCTGACTAGGGATCAACCTCTGCACAGAAAGTGCAAACAGCAGCCTATACCTGTGTCAGCAAATGCCCCTTCTTCAATCCTTGGGGTAACCCAGTATTGTATCCAAGGAGAAGAGACACTCAAGGCCCCCAGAGCTTGTGCACCCGCACCATTCAAACTCGCAGGTTGGCGCCAACTGCAGGAGAAGCAAGCCAGACCCGCAAGTTCCAGGTCAGCCTGTTGTTCGTTGATCACCGCATTGTGAGTTTAGACATGCCGCCCCTGTGTAAATGGCCTGAAGTAGGCGGCGTCCCAATTGTCTCCGGGGACGGCCAGTGTTCTGACATTGTGTCAGAAGTCTTTAAACATCTCCGGGGTTACCTGCGTCCGCTCACCTTGGCTGGTATCTATCCCAAACTTTTACTTGTAGGTAATAGCTCCAGAGACAGGCTCCGACATTCTAGATTTTGCAGAGGACTCTGTATGCACATGCAAGCTTGTTGGCGCCCAGCCAGCAACTCTAACTATCTCCATAGGTACGAGCCACCGCACCGTCTCAAGAGTCAGGAGTAGGAGGTATTCCAACTTACTGTGCCANACCAACTTGAATTTCCAAACATGTTCCTGAGCTGCCACTGAGCCCTTCGATTCAAAACAGCAAGCAAGTGGACAATAGTGCTGGCAGTCGTCTTTCTCACAAACGAGTAACAAGTGCTGCACGTCTTTTTTGTAGAAAAATCAGCCACCCTGACTTTGCCATGCCTCCCATCCGCTACCGGGTTCGTGGCAAACAGCCTCAGCCTCAGCCAGATCTGGCTGAGGCTGAGGATCTGGCTGAGGCTGAGGCTGTGCATCCAGATCGTGATGATGCTGTTGTCAACAGGAAGACGCTGACTAGACTCATCGAGGAGCTCTTGAAAGATCGCAACCTGGACACGATCACCTTCAAGGACTTCGTAAACGAACTGGAGAGCGCTTTGACGTTGCAACCTGGAGGTCTTGATGAGTGGAGAATGGAGATTCGCACCATAGTTGACAAGAAAGTAAGAAAAGAAATGAATCGTCAGATGCTGGAATCGGTCAAGAAAAAGAGAAAAATTGCACCTGACACCTGCCAGATCAAGGCAGCTCAAACGTCTCAGGTCCTGCTTGTGTACTTGATTACTTGGACGCCGTCGGCCGATGAAGAAGTATCGAGGGAGGTTGTGTTCGAGCGACTTCGTGAATGCTTGGAGGCAAGTCAGGTGAACAGATCGGCCGAATCTCGATCCTCCATTGAGAAGTGTTGTGTCTTCAAGGAGCCTCACAAGAGCGGGAAACCGCATTATCATGCGGCGTTGAAGTTGACTGGTTCAACCAGGTGGAAGCCATGGAAAGAAGCTTTGGCGAGCACGTACTCCATGGTGGTCAATTTTTCAACTTGTGACCGAGGCTGGCTTGGCTTGGGCGCATTGATGTTCCATCTCCAGTTAAACTTACCCAAAGATTTTTGCCGGTCATTGGAGTGACTTGCGTAAGAGGGGTGTTTGTTCCTGAGCGTCTGTCGACAGTCTGAAAGATTCACTACTGTTTTACGAAGTTAGAATCTGAAACTGCTCTGGATTGTTTGCTTCTTTGCTTCGACTTATCTTCTTCTTCCCCAACGTTTGATCCCTTCACATTCGTTGATACTGAGCTTCGGATGTGACATGCTGGTCTCTCGCCCTCTCCCGCTTGCCTCATACCACTTGATCACCTCTCCGGTGCTGTTGGGTGATTTTGCTTTGTTTGCTCACGGGTATCTGGTGAGGATTCCTGCTTTTCATTTTGTTGTTTCCATGCAGTGGCTCTTTGTACATATGTCTCTACTCTACTGTATAAGTCTCTCATGCTTCGCTGACTGAAGGGCGACTGCCTGGGCTAGACCCAAGTTCCATCTTCCATTCCGGTGAAGTTTTGAACTCAATCAATGCTTGTAAGGTGAGGGTTGTCTTCTTTCCCCATCAAGCTGTTGCTGCATAATAGTTTTTGGGGCTGAATGAATTCATAGAAACATAATAACATCAAGCGTCAGTTTGGTCTATGTAGGTTTGTTGCTTTCTTTGGTTTGATCGGCTTTTCGAGCTTCTTGCAATCATCTTTGGCATCTTGAGGGGAAGGTTCATCAATCATCGCGACTCAAGCCCAGAAGGGGGATCACACTGGTCTGTCCTGAGTGAGCCTGGCTCAGCTCGCTCTGCTGGTCGTGGTTCAGGCACTGGTGTGGCTCTTCAGGCTGCTAGCTCTTCTGGTCGAAGGACTACTGGATACGCCAGAGGCTCTGCTGGCCAGCGTGGGCGTGACATTGGGCCAGTGGCCCCTTTTCAGTGTGGATTCCAGTTACACTTTTGTGCAAACGAGTGTGGTCGCAACAAAGCCTTCCATCAACATCACAGATGCAGGATTCACCGGAATTGGTAAATGATGAGGATGATGATGTCCTCCGTCAAGCCTTGCAAAGGCGAATTGGCTCCATGGATGATCGCACCCACCAAACTGGTGGCTTCGATTCACTCACTCCTTTGGCAGAGGAGAGGTTGTTTCAGCGCAAGACTGACATTCTTATGCCTTGGGAGGTCAGTGGGTTCAATTTCATTTTCGGTGGAGTGGAATGCGTATCAATACCCGGTCAGTTGTCTGAAATAGGTGCAAGCGATGCCATCAACTTGTTTCCTCGCACAAGGACAGCTGAGGAAAAAGACTTGACTGAGTTTGCACGTCGCAGACTCAGAATTGCTCAGCTCGTTGACAGCGACGATCAACTTCGGTGGCTTGCTTTGATGAAACTGCGCAATCTGGTTTTGGCAGAACCGCACTTGACTTCATTGGGATCTTCTTTGATGAGCCAAAGTGGGAGGATGGTTTTTGAGAGGGACATTTCAGCTTCTTTCAAGGACGCCTTCGGATCCAAGTCCACTGCAACGTTATCAAAGAGGGCAAGCTCGTTGTGGAAGTATGCCCGCTGGATTGGCGAGAATGGATTGGGCAATCCCCTGGACCTGCGTGAATCTATCATCTACAGATATGTCTCTTCGCTGGATGGTGGACCAGCCACAACAGCCGAAACGTTCTTGCAGTCTCTTCGCTTTGCAATCAACGTGTTTGGCATAAAGGATGTCAGCGTGGACAGGCTGATATCTTCTCGGGTGAGAGGATCTGCTACACGTCAATTTGCAACAAAGCGTCCGTTGAAGCAGGCTCTTCCACTTTCCACCACTATGGTGAGAGTGCTCGAGAAAGAAGCAGCCACTGGACCGATTGACAAGTACATGACGTTGGTCGCCGGCCACCTTTGCTTCTGCTTGCACTCCTCGGCTCGCTTTGGAGACAGTCAACGAATTGAACGGTTGAATGTGACAACATACTCAAACATGTGTCTTGTAGAAAGCATGTCGCGTAGACACAAAACAGCAATTTCTGCAGAACGCAAGACTCGATTCTTGCCACTGAATGCCTTGGGGTTTGGTCTCCTGGAAGTTAGTTGGGCCAAAAATTGGATGGTCTGCAGGGCGAAATGGAACATCACTGCAGAAAGTCCTGTTGCTTTGCCAGCTTTTTCTGAGGTTACGGGACAGCTTCTTACCAGGGCACTCACGACTGCAGAGGCAACAATGTACTTGCGGGAGATACTTTGTTTGGGTGGTTGCAACCGAGACGAAGTGCAGTGCATGACAAGCCATTCACTGAAGGTGACGATTTTGACGTGGGCAGCTCAATCCTGCAGAATTTCATTTCGTGACAGACAGCTGATGGGGCATCATATACCGAAAGGTGAAGCTTCAGTCTTGATATACTCCCGCGAGGAGTCACTGCGCCTCCTGTCACAACTGTATGGCCTGCTTGACTTAGTGAGGCGGGGCATACTTGAACCTGACATTCCCAGGGTTGCACGTTTGCAGAAGTTGGTGGCGAGAAATGAAGGCTTTGGAGATTCTTCCTCGTCAGAGACTGAATCAGATGAAATTTCATCTTCTTCTGAAGAGACAGACTCCGAGGACTGTGAGTCAGATGGCTGCATGGGCGATGAAGAGACCTATATGGGCTTGAGCCAAGCTGAGCCTCCCTTCGAAAAGATAGATGTGTCAGGGATCCGCATACACTTGCTATCAGGTGTGACGCACAGTTTGGATTCAGATGGCCGCTTGTCTTGTGGCAGGAAGCTGTCATCCAATTATAAGATCCCTGATGAAAGGTGGGAATTTCATAACCTACCTGTTTGTGCTCAGTGCGAACAAGTGTTGAAAGCACGAGCGAGCGCAGCTGATTGAGCAACTCAATTGGGTTGTTTAGGCAGCATCTATGAACGGGCATGAAAGCCTTGGCTTGTGGTCCGAGCCGCCAAAAAGGTGTTGCAGCATCATCGGCATCTCAACCGAAACAGCTGTTCACCGAATCAGTGCATGTTTTCAGGAGTTTCATTCAGAAGTCAGTTTTTCACGTCTTTAAGATATTCAGCAACATCGGCCTCTAAACCGAATCAGCTGTGTGAGTGCAAACTCAGGCTTCTGTTTTTTGGGTCACCCAAGTGGCATTTCTCGAGGGAGGGCTACCAGAGTTGGGAGGGCCAAAACTCGTATGGATTTTGGGATGGAATTTGGGATGAATTTGAGTCACCCGGACATCCTTGATTTGCAACCTCATCGATTTTTCTTTTTCGACGTAAAACTTCCAGTCTCAGGAGGCAACAGTGCATCAATCCATTTTGGACATCAGCACTAAATTCTCAGATTCGCTTTCGTTGATTTTTCATTTTTGCATCAGCAGGTCACTAAACCAGTCGCTGATACCTTGACATGATTTTGCATGAAGTCATCATGGCATGTAACCCTTGCATATCATACTTGATTCTGCGTTGGGCCGGTCATGTCGGGTCTGGAAAGTGGAGCCCTATTCAAAGAAAGGGCATTGAGCTTTGGACTGGATGAGGCAACATTGAACAGGCTCATTGCAAGAGGTTATGACACTTTTGGCAAGCTAGCATTTTGTTCAGCTTATAGACCGGGGCAATCAGATGAAGCCCCATTGATGGCTGCACTTGCAAACATTCTAGGACGAAACGTCGATGATGGTGAGGCGCCAGCACTTCGTCGCCTTCATTTTGAGGCGTCAACATTGGTGATGTCGGACATGAAGAACAGAGTAGAGAGAACAGACACCACTGAACCACGTAGACTACCGATGGCCGAGAGGACATCAAGGCTGGAGAAACAGCGCAATGACTTGGTTGGGGTAGTCATCAACCAGGACAACGAACCCAGCCATTCATTGGCGGATAAGATTTTTCAGCAACTGGATGATGGGTGTGTGGTGTGGATTCCTTGGGAACAACTATCTTCAAGAGCCAAGGAAACTCAGAGTGCAAAGAAAGATCTCACGTTCAAGCTGGATAGCTCGGGAAACCTGAAAGCAACACAACGTGATGACATCACTGAAGTAAGCCTATCAGGTGATATACGGGTCAGACAGGCCCTTCAACGCCGAGCTCTGGCCTATGATCTCTCCAAGATGGTTGGATACAGAACTTTGGAGACTTGGACAGAAAGGCTTTTTGCAACCATGATGACTGAGCCGCCCCCCAACTATAAGGCGGTCAACATGAGGCAGGTGCAGGAAGCCGACAAAAAGTTATGGCAAATCATCAGCGAAAAGACTCGAGGCAACGTTGCAGTTCAAGCAGATGGTACCAAGCCTGTGGAAAAGGCGTTGGAGCAGTATTGGAACAGCCCCGAGGTGACCTTTTTGCTGAGTCCATTGCCGAAACTCGGCCAGTCAACAGATGTGAAAGGCGACAAGAAGGAAAACAAAGCGACCATCAAAGACGGTGACGCAGTCAAGAAAGTCAAAGACCCCAAGAAAGAGTTCAAATTTCCGGAGGGATGCGTGTCGCACACTGACAGCAAGAAACCGATTTGCAGAAATTTCAACTTAGGGCGCTGCAAATTTGCAGATCCTGGAAAACGATGCAAGTATGGCCTGCATGTCTGTTGGCGGCAAGGGTGCCACAGGCCCAAAGGGGGTCACGAGTGCACTCATAGTTGACTACATCAGCATCATGCTGGCGGATCCTGTCAGGTTTCATCTCAAAGTGAACCAGCCAGCGTCGTCAGTCCAACGATGCCAGCAACAGTTTTTCAGCAAGAGGCTTCTCAATCCGAGGGGAAAGGGTTGCCTATTTTTTGGGAAATCTTCGCAGGTTGTGCAAAGTTTTCGCTATGCATGCAATGTCAAAATTTTCAAGTGCTGCCGGTCGATCATGGATCCGAACATCAACCTTTGACACCAGTGCTTTTCGCAGACCTTAGAGAACCCCCTGCTCAACAGATGTTACTCCAGAGGCTGAAGACCGATCCTCCATGTTGCATCCACTTCGCTATGCCGTGCGGCACTGGATCCCGGGCTCGGGAAAGACCAATTTCACTGGCCAAGCGCAAGATGGGGGTCCCTCAGCCCCCACCATTGAGGTCTGGAGAACATCCGCTGGGCTTGCCAGGTTTGGGTGCTTTTCACGCAGCCAAAGTGGCTTCGGCGAACAGGTTGCTGGAGTTTGTGGTTCTATTGCTGGTCGAATGTTGGCGCAACAACATACATGTTATTTTGGAGAATCCAGAGCGGTCATGGATTTGGGCAGCAATCACAGCTCTCATTCTTAAGCATTCATCCTCTCTTTTCCACAGGTGGTACAACAATTTATGGGATGTTGATTTCGATGCATGTGAGCATGGGGGCTTGAGGCCAAAATCAACAAGGCTGAAAACTTCCATTCCTCAGTTGCAATCCCTGGCCAAAAGATGCAGTAAGAACCATGTGCACGCTCCATATGGTACTACGTGGGACGGACACAAATGGACTTTTGATACAAGCTCGGAAGCCGAATATCCACTTTTGTTGTGCGAACGGTTGTCAGCAATTTTGGCAAAGTTTTTCAAGCTACCTCCACAACCAGTTGTGTCTGCCCGGGCCTCACAGATTGCCTCAACACAAAGACAACATAAATCATGTCGACCTTTGATTTCGGAATACAAATGTGTTCAAACAATCCCAGATGGCGTTGAACCATCCGCTGAATACAAAATTCTAGAATCTCTCACACCCACAAGGGAAAGCGACCGGGTTCGACATGCGAAAGCTGGAAAACGTGTGGGCATATATCACAGCAAACAGGAGTTCCTCGACAAAGCAGTCAAGTGCAAGCACCCGTGCAACAGCTTTGAGGCAGTGACTGATATATCCAAAAAGGTGGTGAGACAGCTTTTCACTGAAGGCTTTGCAGTTTTGGCGAAGCAACGCATCAGTCAAATCAGCAGAATTTCGCAGATGAAGAAGGAACTGGAATGTGAGGAACGACGTTTCAAGGCCACTCTGCCTAAGCATTGTGCTGAAGTGCTTGGCAGCAAATCGATGCTGCTATGGAAAAAGCTTTTGGAAGAAACTGGTTTCAAGGACAAGGGCGTCTTCGAGCTCATGTGTGGAACACCGCTGGTGGGGTGCCACTCCAAAAGTGAGATCTTTGGGGAGAAGATCATTCTCGCCAAAACTTCTGAGGAGTTGTTGCGGGTAGCGTCAGTTTGGAGGAACCCGACTTTGATGTCAAGGTTGGCCCACGATGATGACACAGAGATGCAGAAGATTTTGTGGCAAGAAACAATGTCAGAAGTTGACAAAGGTTTCATTGATGGACCATTCTATTCTCTGGACGAAGTCAAGGCTGCTCTTGGGACTTCCACTGTTTGCGTGGTCAGACGCTTTGCCATTTTGCAAGGTTCGGGTGCGGAATTGAAGCCAAGAGTAATAGATGATGCCAAAGAAAGTGGCCTCAACTCTGCTTATACATGCCAAGACAAATTGGATTTGCACGACTTCGATCACGTCTCTTCTCTAGCCTCTTTCATTGGAGCACATATGGAGGAAGCCAAGAGGAAAGCTGGTTGGTGCCAGTTCGGGGACGAGTCTTTGAAGTTGCACCCTGATCTGCTGGAGAGACCCAATTGGAGTGGCCGGTGCTTGGACCTTACAAAAGCCTACAAGCAGATCCCCATTTCCAGCAACAGTCGATCATTGATGGTGCTCATGGTCCCGAAACCGGGCGAAAAGAGGCAGGTGTTTTTCACTACGGCCAGTATGCCTTTTGGATGTGCCGCAAGTGTATTCAGCTTCAACAGAATAACTCGTTCTCTGCTTCACTTGATGCAAACATTGCTTTCGGTGATAGGTGGGGTTTTCTACGACGACTTTGCTTTGTTGGAACCCTCGGCATCCGCTCGCATGTGCTCCATGGCTTCGGAGAACTTCTTGGAAATCCTAGGATGGAAATTTGCGAANAAACAGCGGGTCAGGGCATCTCAGCTCTTGATTTGTGAATTCACCCCAGACCATTGAGACAAGGCAGACACAAATCAAATCAAGCAGTACAAAAAAGAGGAGCGTGTTGAGTCGTCAGATTTGTTTCCGTTCTTCATCTGCAGTCGCCGTATAAACGTATATTATAATTTTAAATATATGGCGCATATGAAGTATACCCGGGATAACCTTATATCTCCGCGTTACTGTATGCATGCCTGATATTCATAAAGTGATCCACAAAACCTGCAAGACTATGCAGGACATTACCCACCGTCGAACTACGGACCCCCATATCCTTCGCTGATGGTCTCGGACTTGAACACCCTTGTTGGCTCCCTTCTACACCAGAATGCCTCTGACGTGATTCAACGGTGCCCACCATCACCGCCTGTGATACCATTGCTTGAGTTGGTTGGACACACGAAGAGACTGATGCACACCACGTCTTTGTGTCCCTGAGGATTCCTCTAATTCCTCTGCCGCAGACAAGTACCTTTTCTCCATGGTCATTTGCATGCAAGACACTGCATACGCTGCATTGGTGCAACCCAAGCTGTTCAGGCAGCATATGACATATGACTTGAGGCGGACATTCCTTACCTGAATCCATTATGCTCAAACGATCTCCTGCCTTGATGATCTATTGTGCGCCTAGCTCCACCATTGAGCTGCTTCAGGGATCTTTGGCAACATGAGACTCTCCGGCTGGGCGCTGTTGCCTTTACCGTGAGATGGAGCAATATGGATTATCAGTGCGAGGTGTCGTACTCTTCGCCCCCAGCATTCTATTACCTCTGGTGGCTGATTACATTTAGTGGAGGAGCATATGGTGCACGCTCAGAAGTCTCTGCCTTTGACAAGTCACTTTGCAGTGGAACACACCACCAGGAATGGTGATGCTGTCGATGACAGGGGTTACATTGCCCGCATCAGGAATGGTGATGCTTTTGATACCATGGGTTACATTGACCCCTGTGTCAGATGGGAAGGACACGCTGGAAAAGTGTTACAGCACTATCAGGTAGGTGGGTATGCATGGCTCTCGGTGTATTGCCAACCTATCTACACAGAATAATCATACCGTTTCCTGGCCCGCTATGGGTTTGGATTCCACCTATTTCTACATATATTAGGGTGCTTTGATACCTGTCGAACTAGCACAGAGGCACCCTCAAGATGTATTCTGCTCTTCTACTTGACGGGTTGACCACAACTACCTTGACATTGGTGCAACCCTAAGCGTTCAAGCAACATCTTGCCAGATGGAACATTCCTTGTTCTATTCTCCTGAATATTTTCAGGCTATAGCATGATCTGACCACACGGCTGGGCGCTGTTGCCTTTCCCGTGCAATGATGCGGGGTGATCTACCAATATGTTGTGTACCCCAAGCACTGGTGTGCAAGGCTGGGTAAGCACTACAGTTGCGAGAGCAGCCATGTGACCATGAATGGTGCCACATCGAGGAGCCAGTGGGCGTGCCATCAGTTACTACTCAATGCCTTGGCCTGCTCCGTGTTCTGGAGCCCTCCCGACGTGGTACACCATTGAGGTTGCCGCCTTGCTAGCCTTTATGGAGGAAGCAGCAATCCAGGATGCCCCTGGGCGCCTAAACCATACGTGCACCTGCCAATACAGAGGCTAGCACTGGGATCCCCCCTCATGGGATCCCAGCCGTGGAAGGGCAGCAACCTGCCTACATGCGAAGACAAGACTTGCGCGTGGACGCGGCAGTCTGAGTTTGGGAACATATGATGCACAAACAAGCTGCATACCACTGAAACGCTACAAGATGGCATACCTCCTTTGCGAAATGCACAATTCTTTCTGAGAGGTCAGTGGGTGGCCAGCTACTACGGCAATGGAAAACGCGCCCGTGGAAGAGCAGCAACCTGCCCCTGTGAGAAGACAATACGTGCTCGTGGAGAGGACAGTTTGAGCTTGGGAACACATGATGCACAAACACGCTGTCTATTACCGAAGCTTTCACAAGAAGGAATACTGCTGAAGGTGGGTATGGGAGGCTTCATCTGGGTCCCATGTGCATATTTTTTTATACCACAAACCACCGAATCCTTGGGGTTCTATACATGTTTACATTGGTGTCAGTCGCGGACCCCAGGCTTTTTGACCCTCGTGTCTGCGACGACAAATCATACATCACTACACTGGGCATGCAACAGACATTTGCCCATGGTAGGACTACCTACTGCTACTGATCAGGCTGGGAAAACAGAACCTGGTGATTTCTTTCATCTTCGTCAGGGTTTACTCCCTGGCCACAGTGGAATGGAAGGAGATTCTTCCAGGATCATCTTTGAGTCATCTGGGTCACTGAAGCAGGAACAACTACCTTTCTTTGTTTTCTGGGATTTGTATTGTGGCAATTACTATCTCAATGGATCTCCTGCCTTGCGCAGTCATCTACGTGGACGTGGGTGAACCAACTCCTCACCCTTGTTCAATGACTGGGATGATGCAGGACCACCACCTACCATAACTTCGAGACTTTGAGTCACTTGGGACATCTATGTGCGAGATTTGCTATGACATCGTGAAGAAGTACTGAGCGGCTTGGGGACTTCTCTTCTGAAAGCGTAGTGTCTCACCTAGTTTCCTGGGTGTCTTCTTGTGTTGTTTTGGTTTTGTTTTTGGTTGGGTTTTTGTTTTTGGTTGGGTTTGCCTTGTTTGGTACTGGAAGACACCTGGCTTTTTGCTTTCACCTATTCTCCAACATGTGGGAATAGCTAATCTTAGACAATACGTTTTGATGACCGTCAGAGCCTCGAGCGTGCACGGCATGAGCTCAAAAAATTCACATTCGAATCCGGCGGATGAACAGTCACGTGTATGTCCTGGTTTGGGTGTTGTCTTGGATATTTGCCGCATCGATCAATGGTACTATTTGTATATCTCTATTCTTTAGCTGTGAGATGGAATATGTATGTCTCTTCCCTGGTAGGTTGACGCTACAACATTGTCGGTTATTTACACTTCAGGATGATGAGCGCTTTTGGGAAGAGCAACTAAGAATCCACCTGTATCAGACCTCAGGACAACTTCGGCTGTTGAGGATCAGGTGGATTTTGTAACGGTCCACTCATCAGTTAAAGAATTGCAAGGGGTATTGACCTTGCACAGACGAACAGTGGTTGCCATTCTCCTTGCTACACCATCCAACGCAGTTATCATCTTGGTCCAGATGTGGTTACGTTCCTATTCTCGTGAAGGATCGTTATGAGCATGTAAGAACACCACGGTTCCCCACTTGCTAACTTCGTTAGGGGGCTTCGATATGTGGGGAATGGAGAGAATTGTGCTGGATTCTCCATAATGGAGAGGAGGTGCAGGCTTCCAATATCAAGTTAGACGATGGAGATGTCATCATGCTGTGGCAGCAAGAGATTGGGGAAAGTCGAGGACCAGTCCCATGCTTCATCAGTGGCTGTGCGCAAAAATTCTAGCTGTTGCCTGTAACTGCTTCTCTCGTCTTGAGTTGCTTTGCAGTGACGGAGTGCAGACTCTCATGCATAACATGCGATGTCTGCATTGCCCTGAGTGTGTGGCTTCTCTGCCTCGTTTATTTGTTATTTGCTTGCTTTGTCTGAAACTGGTATTGTTCCTCTCACATATCTGCCTCCAATATCGAGGGAAGCAGTCGCAATTGCTTTCAGGCTAGTGAGTTACTCTAATCTTCTGCATGTCTTCACGCAGCGCTTTCTTTTGTGCACCCTGCCTTTGGATAGTTATCTCTGCAGCGTGATTTGGCTCAGAACACACGGCAAGGCTCTGTCGCTTTTCCCGTGGTGGCTGTACTCAAACAACTAACCTGCAGTCTAGCTGCTGAATACGGTTATCGCTGTGACCATTACTTTGGACAAACAGTCCTTGAAATGCAACCTTCTCGTTTACCATGAGTTGGACCACGCCCTTGCTCAGGAGGTGCACTTTGGCACTTATTTAGCTGACCAACAGGCTGTGATTGGTGGGTTTCTTCCCACCTTTTGGCGTTCCTCTCATGATCCCATTCGTGCGACCCTTGATCTCGGGTCTATGGTAGATTGGATCTCTGGGCAACTCTCACTGGAGGTGGGAGAAAATGGTTGTTTGGCTGTTCTTCATAATCGTAATGAGCCTTCAACGGATCTGAGTGGGTTTCCAATTCAAAGGGTCGAGTTGTCTCCAGAGGGGTTATCTCGTGTGCAGGAATGACTGCACACCACACCACGTGCTGCTTGCGCAAACCAAGGTAGGATTTCTGACGGGAGGCCGGGGCCGAAACTTTCGTAAATTGGCAGGTGCAGAAAAGAATGCCCAGCGTGAGGAGGCCTATGCTCGAGCGACAGTGGCCCTTACAAGGGCGCAACGGTTTTGTTTCCTGATGTGCCCTTTGGACATGAAAGGCCTGGTGGGTGCTGCTACCGTGGTCGGTAATTTGCAGCACGGGTCAGGAATCTGTGAGCAGCGAGCAGATGCTGACCCTCTTCAAGTTGCATTGCGAGCCAGTTCTCTGAACCTATCCCAACAGGATGAAGATTTTCTTCGCCATTTTCGGGCATCTGCTGCAGTGACCAACGGATGGTTTCCCCCTGCTGCTTTAGTAGAGATATATCATGAGCCTGATAAACTGCAATGGCTTCACCTGATTATTGTTGACCTTCAGCATCCCAAGCGAGCCTCGCTTGCTGAGCAGCGTGTACAACGGCACATGATGGACTTTCGCCAAGGCAATGTGGTTAATACAACTCCTATTCCCTTGGAGGCAGGGGAGGATTGGAGGTGTCGGTATAGCTATGGTTATTGGACTTGATGATTCTGACCTGCCGTGCTTCCTCTTGTTGCCTGAAACTTTCGGGTTGTCGACTGTGAAACCTGCGAGTATCATACCCTTGGGGAAGCTGCAAGCATTGCGACGCTGGGACTGGAGCACTTTTATGCTGCCTTCGGCCTCAAGGGGTCGCGTGACCTGCGGCCTGCTGCTTCTCGTGCCTTACAACTTGATCTGGAGTCCATCTCAGAGGATTGGATGAATGTTGCTGTACCATATCAGTTGTTACAACATGGTACTCCATTAGAAGCTCAAGCCTGCAAACGAGCCAGGAGAGATGTTCGGGATTCCCCTCCTCAAAGTGACATTGAGGAGAATTCTTCCAATCACCCAGAGCTATCTGGCACTGATGCCTCTTCCAGCTCTGAGACTGGCAGTACGGTAGATGCTGCTGATTGTGACTCCGACATAGAGGAGCTACGAGAAAGCTATGGCCCTTACCAGACGCTCACTGCTGAGATGAAACAAGCGACCAGATCAGACAGCCCCGCAGAGGCCGCAGGTGGGAGTTCAGGGAAGGCCAAGAAGCGCTGACAAGGTTTCTACTTTGCCCCCAACGTGGCCACTTGCTCGCATGTTGCTCCCTATCAAGTTTGTAGTTTGTAGTCAAACAAGCGGAAACACTGTTGCAGAACTACTGTTTTGAGATAATTGCTGCTTGCAAGTCACCTGAACAACAGAACCAGTATGTGTTCCAAATGGGACGAGATCTTGGGCAACTTATGGCAATGCGATTAGCCGAGATTGTTACAGAGCTCCTGCAGAGTGTGTTACAGCACCCAGCAAAGGGCCTAGTGGATGAGAGCAATGCCCCTTTTGACTTTTGGGTCCAAGCAGTATATACTGAGCTGCTTCATGCCTCCAGTCGCTCCCATGCTCAGAGGGGCAAGGAAGAGAAACGGCCACCTCATGGGCTTGTCAAAATATTTTGTTTGCCCTACGAAGGGAAAGTTCAAGAGCGATATGACAGGAGGCTTGATACGGTACTTTGCACCGAAACATTGCTTGGTGCCAGCTCCTGGGTTGATTCTATGTATGTGTGGTTTCCTGCTGCATGGATGCCTCTTGTCGTTGATGCCATCCGGGCCAAAAATGTGTGGTGGGATAGGTTAGGAAGTCAACAGGGCGCTGTCGCCTTTGCTGACCTTCAAGCGGCGCCGCTCCCTGAGACGAGGGACCTTAAGTACAAATACAAACAATGCCCGATGGATGAGGAGGGTCTTAGTCCCATTTTGGATGTTAGAGCCAATGTGGATTGGCTCACATTGGACACGAGGACGTTTTACCACTTCTTCCCCCGGCTATACGAAGGCATCCTTAATGATGTCTTTACACAGAAAGCTTCCATGGGGTGGCATCCTGCTTCACCTGCTCACGTGGTTGTCAGCCTCCTGCTCCCGGGCTGGGGATTTCACTCATTTTGAGTATGCTGACGCAACATCATGGGAATGGATTCGCTGGCAAGAGAAGAGCGTGGCTCAGGTATGGCGCACCAAGTACGGGGTATATCGGCGAAAGGAGAAGGCTGATGTGCGGGATGACCCAATGCTGGGGCAGCAGTGAAGTCCTTGCCATGCAGCGGGCCCTGAACTCAGCTCGATTGCTAAGAAAGGGTCTTCTTGGCTGCCAAACTGCAGCTGGTCAACGCTGGTATTGCCTGCTCTTTTGCATGGAGACGCTAGCATTTGGCTCGGATGCCATCTTTGGCAACTTGGAAGGAAGATGCTTCGGGTAGTTCTATTTCTTTGAGGAGTATGGCTGAGAGCAGAGGGTCAGGGCGCGGCGTTTCACCTTTTCACCTGTCACCTGGGTGCATCCGTGGTGCTGGTTTTGTTGTTTGGTTTGGTGGTTGGGTTTGTTCTTGTTGGTTTTTGTTTACTTGGATTGCACCTGGGTTTTTTGCACGGCGTTTGCCTTGAGCCAATAGGGCTTCTTCTTCTCTAGACCACAGACGTTTAGATGACTGTCAGAGCCTTGGAGCGCGCGCGGCATGAGCTCCAAAAAAAATCGGCTCCATCAGGCGGGGGGACTGAAAAAGAAACACTTTTGTTTAATGGTTCCACGGCGTTGCTAATAAGAAGGTGGGAGATTGATGCAACTTACGTGGATGAATGTTGATTTGTTTGTCACGTCACGTCAAGATTTCACCCGTGTTGAAACTCTTCTGAAAGTGAAGATGAACACCTTACCTGGTGATTCGTGAAATGCCCAACGTAAAAAGAGAGAAGACTGAGAGTTCCGTGAATCATGTCACTTGTGTCCTTGTGACTCCTGTGGATATATAAGGATATGTTTACGCGTATATCCCGCCTCGCGTTGAAGATTCCGCACCGCTGAGTGGTGTTTGTCGATGTGACCTTTTCACAGTGTTGACTAACAGAAATATATATGTATATAGACGCGATATGTTGCGTGTGTGTATAAATATATATATATATGGGGGCGGTCACGAAGTGAGAGCTCTATCTTTGTGAAAGTATGGGAAAAAATTTGATAGCGAGTTCGGCTTAACAAAAATTTTTCCAACGCAGTGTCAAACAACAAACACACGCAAGTTTCTCTTAAACCAACTTCGCGTCGCTGTGCGTTTTCACCTTCCTTTTTATCATCTCATGCATCATTCCTTGGCAACATCTTCATATTCTCGTTGTTCCAAGTGTTGATGTCATGGTTCCCATCCCTTGTCGTTTACCCTTGTCACTAAATGTTGTGTGCAACATTCTTTCTCAAGGGTGTGGCTGGGTGGGTTTTAAAAAACTTTCGTCAACAATTTCTCTTTTGGCATATCGGGGGCAGCTTTCACTGAAGTGTGGTGTACTCTTCGATAGGTTGTGGTGCTTTGCTTGTTGTTAGACAATTCGGCGTTGCATAATCAGCCTCGTGACGCCATACCTGTCTTCGCAATTGCCTCAGCGTCCATCAGTCAGAGACGCCTTTTGAGATTTTGTTGCAGCTGGTTTGTTTGCATTCATTTCAGAAGATCTGCACAACATACTGTATATTCACTGCTGACACATGAGAGACTTTGAGCCTGCAGATGAGTTTTCAGGGTTGCAAGGCTTCAGGAAACGTTGGAGACAAGCAGTGTCGACCTCAGACTCATTTCAAGATTCTATTGAAAACTTGAACGATTGCGCAGAACATTCAAATTCTCTTGACACAGCGTTGGATGCAGTTTCAGCACTTGAAGAATCTGACCCCAATGGTCTTCTTGATATTCCTTTGGATTCAGTGTCTGTGCAAGAAGTATCTGACTTCGAGGATGAAAACGAAGGTTTTTCATTGGTGGATGACGTTATTGGCAAGGATGACATTCCTCCTCCTACACTCATGGTTGCAACAGCGAAGTCCAAACCTCGGCCAGTCGATGAAACGATTGTCACAGATCCTAGGGGTATCAAGAGAACTGCAGATGAATTGTCAACCAGAGTTCTGCATGAACGCATGAGCAAGATGAAACAACCATGGCAGCAGGGTCCTTTATCCTCACTGTTTGCACAACCCAAAAGCATTTGGCAACGTGACAACACGGTTCATTGCATTGGGATGTATGATCACCTTACCATGTTGGACGACGTGTCGGCTAAACCTAAAGCTGCTAGCTCAGCGGTCTTGGGAAAGCAACGCATCCGAACTGCAAGAATGATTAATGATGAAGATGATTTTCGCCGAGTGGCTTTGGGACGTTTCAAGACGATGATCCTGGTCGACCTCACCAGCACTAGGCTGGGGAAGTCGCTTCAAACATTTGCAGGGACGTTATGTACGAATGATGAGTTGTCACAGATTTTCAGTGATGTGTTCTCACCAAAGGCAACAGGAACGATCATTAAGAGATGCAATTCAATGTGGCGCTTTTACCATTGGCTTCAACTCAGAGGTGGTGGATCGCCATTTTGTCAATCAGAGAATATCCTCTATGAATACATCTCCCAACTCAGATCTCAGGCTGGCCCAACAGCCCCATCGCAGTTTGTTGAATCTTTCAGGTTTTGTGACGGACTCTTTGGGCTTGACAAGGTGCCAGTGGATTTGTCCCTCAGCTCAAGGGTGGTTGGTGCAGCGCATAGTTCTTTCATGACGAAACGCATCAGACGTCCTGCAGAACTTTTGACTGTAAGCGAGATCACTGAGCTGGAGCGACTTTGTTTTGAGGGCGAGCCAAACCACATTCGGGTCATCTCCGGCCACCTGTTCTTCAGCTTCATGTCAGGAGCAAGGTGGCATGACACGATGTACATCATTGATACAGAGGTCAGCGAAAGTCGTGGAATGTTTCTGATGGAGGCTTCAACAGAGCGTCACAAGTCATCTCGTGGAAAGGAACAACAAATGGAGTTGCTCCCTTTTACAGCACTTGGACAAGCCATGCATGAAGAGCCTTGGGTCAAGCCGTGGAATGAGGCTCGACATCTCGAAGGCTGCAGCAATTGGAATCACTTCTTGCGATCATGGTCTGAATCTCGGTCAGTTTGGTCTTTGGGGAAGATGTCGACAGCAGAGGCTACCTGCTGGCTTCGTGAGTTGCTTGAACCGGTCGCAGGAAAACAGAGAGCAGAGAAACTGACAGTTCATGGGCTTAAGGCAACATTGTGCAGTTGGGCAGCAAAGTCTTTGATGTTTAGCCCAGATGAACAACTTGCATTAGGTCATCATGTGCACCCCCAATACAAATCTGCAATGATATATTCGAGGGACAATCAGATACGTCTCTGCACCAAGCTTTACTTCATGTTTCGCAAGCTTCGTGAAGGAGGCTTCCATCCGGACAGACCCCGTGTGGAGCGACTTTTTAGCTCACTCAGAACCTTGCAGTGGAGCAAATGGCAAGTGAAGCGACGAGTCAGTCTGGCACGTCTAGCGATTCCGACGTCGCATCCTCGCATGCTGAATCGAACGATGTGGATTCCTTGCGAGTTCTGCCGCGTTTGCAGTCAGACGATGTTGAAGCTCACAACTGCCGTATTCATCGGAAGTCTCGTGTCATCCATCTTCTTTCACTTGATGTGGAGCGGTTTCAGTGTGGCAGACGGGTCTCATCGAATCACAAAGAACTCGCTGCATCAGATATCAACAGTGCCGAAGCTGTCGTGTGTTCGGATTGTTCGAAAGCTCACAAAGTTGACAATTGATCGGATGATTTCATCGAAGGCCAAAGAGCCTTTCGCACTTGACGTCCAAAGGAAAAATGGTTGCGTCTCCATGTTGATAAGCTGCTTCAGTCAAGAACAAACCAATACGTGCAAATAACAAGGTGACCAGACACCCAATGCAGTCACTCACATGAGAATGCTGCAGAGGTACCAACTCGGATGTGAGTCATTCACCTTTATTTTTCATGCACTTGGTTCAACAGCAGTCTCAACATGTGACATGTGATGCTTCCATTTTCAAACACTTTTTGAACGATGCGGAGATAAGCTCCTTATTTCCGGGACCTTATGTTTTCTGACTTGGCCTGGTGTGCCAACATCAGACAAACATACACTAGACATCGCGCATGATTTTCAAGATTGTCATTTCGAAATTGTTTCACATTTTCTTATAGGTCAGACTCTCCCATGGCTCTGGATTCGAAGGTTGCGTTTCAAGCCCGAGCTATTGAGCTTGGTGTAAGTCAGGCCGACGTGACTGCATTGGAGACCAAAGGCATTACAAGTTATGCAACATATGCTTATTGTTGTACATTCCAGCCAGGGCAAGTTGATGACAGTGCATCGAAAGATTTCTTGAATGATGCTTTAGGTGCCGCTCCCGATTCTGCATCCATGTCTAGGTATCGACGCCTTTTCTTCGAGGCACACGCGCTTTCACTTGAAGACCTGAAGTCAAGAGTTGATAGGTCAGAGTCAAGTGAAGCCAGAGTTGTTCCGTTGCCGGAAAAGCTTGACAGAATCAGATTGCAGAAGGCCCGCCTGGTTGGTATCAGCTTCACGCCAGCAGTAGAGCCGTCTCATTCTCTGATAGATCGTGCTTGTCAACAACTAGAAGACAATGTGGTTTCATACATTGAATTGAGCAAGTGCAGTTCCAGGCAAGATGAGACACTTCATGCCAAGACAGATACAACATTGACTCTTGATCAATCAGGTGGGTTGCGCCTTACCAAAAGGCAAAGACTTGACAACATTAATCTCACAGGTGAACATCGATTAAGGCAAGCCTTCGTCAGGCGATCTCTGGCGTACGACTTAGCAAACATCGGTACATTCTCAGTGCTTGACAAGTGGACTCAGAAGTTGTTTGAACGCATGAATGAACCGCCTCTTGCCAACTACAAATTTGTGAGCGTTGAGCAAGTGTTGAATGCGGACAAAGCACTATGGGTCAAAGTCTCAGACTCCACCAGAGGACGTCTAAACGTGACTACTGGCACTCCAAAAACTTTTGATGTGGAGTTTGAAAAGTTTTGTGAACATCCGGAAGTCTTGCAACATTTGATGCCCTTGCAACAGTCGTCATCTGCCAGAGGGTCAGGACATCACGACGACCCCTTTCTATCTCATCAAGATGTCAAGCATGGTGGTGGAAAAGGGGACAAAGGAAAATCAAAGGGCAAGGGCAAGACCAAGGGGCCAGGCATTCCTGTCCCCGATGACTGTGAGATCTTCTTCGACAACAAGCAGCTATGTAAAAAATGGCAGGTTGGCCGTTGCTCGGCGAAAGTTAAAGCTGGAAAACGATGTATGATCGGCTGGCATTTATGTTGGAAGAAAAATTGCCACAAGGCACACCCCGGAGGGGAGTGTCCTGGCAGCTGACAACCGCTTGCGAAACAACCGAAAGATTTCACCCTGGCAGATGTTACAGTTGAAATATGCTGCGGCGCTGCTGGGCTCTCGTCTGCTCTCAGGCGATTGGGTTTCAAGGTATATCCCATAGATCATTCTTTGAACCGCCACTCTCCAAAGGTGAAGGCGGTCATCTTAGACGTTGCGAATTCACAGCATCTGAAAATTTTGGTATCACTTTTGGAGGCTTGCCGCCCATGCTACGTACACATGGGGTTGCCATGTGGCACATGCTCACGAGCCCGCGAAATGCCATTGCCGAAACATTTGCAACATTGTCGAGCTCCTCAGCCACTTCGCTCCAAAGAACATTTGGAGGGGGTGCCATCGTTGACTGGCTCAGATTTGTTAAAAGTTCAAATGGCTAATTCTTTGTACAAGGCTGCAGTGGTCATTTTGGAAATTTGCAGGCGCATTGGTTGCTGCATTACAATCGAAAATCCGCTGCGAAGTTGGTTGTGGATGCTTCTGGCCCATTATGTTCGACTCACGGGAAATCAGGCTCTCATCGAATGGTATGCTGGCTTGGAGTGTGTCATGTTTGATGCATGCGCCCATGGGAGTGACAGAGATAAACGCACCAAGCTCCTAGCTACGCCTACTGTTTTCTCAGATCTTGAGCAATATTGTTCAGGAGATCACCAACATGCGTCTTGGGCTCCTTATCAACATAATGGCAAACTTTGTTTCCCGACAGCATCTGAAGCAGAATATCCTACAATTCTTTGCACCCGCATAGCAGCCTGTGTTTTGAAATTTGCATTGAGTCGGAACATTGTGGTGTCACAGACCCCCAAACTCAAAGACTTGATGAAGTTACAGCTGGGCCAGCAATCCCTTAAACATCCCCCACTCATCCCAGAGTTTAAGGACTTTGTGTTTTTGGATAAACCTTCAGATGAACCACATCTCAAGCTTTTGGCTGCTCCTTACAACCGGGGGCAACAACAGCTTGAGCAGCCACACTCATTGGAAGAAACAACAGCAGAGACAACAACAAGGCCTTCAGGACGACAGATGTATAAGTATGGCGTTTGGCACTCACCAGCCGAGTTCTTGGAGAAAGCTCAACACGTCAAACACCCAGTTGATGCGGGCAATTTTCTTCATGAGGCCACCAAATCAGCCATAGACAAGGTTGTCAGCACTGATGTGACCTCTCTTGCAAAGCAGAGGCTAGCTGCAGTATTCAACCTCAGGAGGCTTCATTCGGAAGTGGCTTCAGAAGAACTGACTATTCGTCAGTCTATGCATCAACATGTGAACAGTTGCACCAGGGCTAAGTCTGTAGCCTTGTTTTCCAAAATTCTAAACCAGCTTGAATATTGGGACATGGGTGTGGTTGACCTTCTCAAACATGGTGTTCCACTGGTTGGTTTGCAAGATACACCTGTTGGTTACAAGAAGAACTTGGTCCCAGCGACGATGACTGAAGATGAGCTTATGTCCTCAGCTTTGTATCGACGAAGGCTTCTGATGGGGGATCATCGCGAGTGGACAGCTGAGGAACAACAAGCATTGTTGGATACCACTTCGAGCAGAGGATTCCTTGAAGGCCCATATTCTGAGGACGAAATGACCGTGCTTTTGGAGACTGACCAGTGGTCCTTGAATCCACGTTTCGTTCTTTTCCAGGGGTCCTCTAGGAAAGTCAGAATCATCGACGATGCAAAGAAGAGTTGTGTGAATGACGCATATTCGTCAACGGTCAAGTTGCAACTTCAAGATGTTGACTACGTGGCCTCCATGGTGGTGGAACTTGCAAAAGCGGCTTCAAAAACAGGAGGTCAGGTTGAGCTTATGGGCAAGACATTCGACCTGTCCAAGGCTTACAAGCAGTTGGCAGTACTTCCAGAGCATCATAAGCACTCAGTGGTCGGATTTCCAATCAAAGGCAAATGGCAGTTTTACCGAAGCCTATCATTGCCTTTTGGATGCACGGGTAGCGTGTACGGGTTTGTGAGGATCTCACAGGCCATATGGTACATCATTACAAGGCTGCTTCATTGTGTTTGTGCACATTACTTTGATGATTTTCCGGTTGTCGAATTTTCTTCAGGATGTCGTGTGCTCAGCTCTGCAGTCAGTGCAGTGCTTGACATTTTGGGTTGGACTCATGCAAAGGACGGCGATAAAACATTTCCGTTTGCTTCAACGTTCGACGTCCTGGGTGTCAATTTTGATTTGAGGCCCATATCCGACGGGGCATTCGTGATTGCCAATAAACCGAGTCGAATCGAAAAGCTTGGCAAGATGATTGCAATCATTCGGACACAGGGCTTCATCACCTATGCACAGGCCAGTGAGTTGCAGGGCCTCTTGAATTTTGCCGTTGGTTATTTTTCAGGGAAATCCCTAAAACACCTGGTTTCTGCTTTGTGCCTATGGTTGGCGACAGGTCAGCGTCAGGGGTCAAACTCTTGAGATCGTTGTGTGACTATTCCCAGTTCATGATCAGCAATCTTCCGCCCAGACGACACGAGGTCCAGGGGAACACCAATCCCGTCCTTATCTTCACTGATGGTGCTTGGGAGCAAGGTCAAGCTTCCGCTGGTGCTGTTGTCATTGACGGCGATGACCGGTTTGCTTTTACAATCGATGTCCCTCAACGACTCATATCACATTGGTTGGATAAAGCAGGCGAGCAAATCATCTCTCAAATTGAGCTTTGGGCTTTGGTGCTTGTCAAATGGGCTTTCAAGGAGCGGCTCACTGGCAGGCGCATTGTTGCTTGGATTGACAATGAAGCGGCTAGGGCATGCACCATTAAAGCCAGCAGTCCCTCTCCCACCATGAAAGCATTGGCACGTGTGATTGGAGACTTGGAAGTCTCATTCCCTTCTATGACGTGGTATGAACGAGTCTGCTCCTTTTCGAATCCATCTGATTTGCCGTCCAGGGGCAATGTTCGACAAGCTTTGGTCGACTACTGCCTTAAGGACCGTGGAATGATTCATGGCGATGATGGTTTGGTGGATTTAGTGTTGCAGCTTGCGGATC
>DF244685.1:8473-24823 GCA_000507305.1 Breviolum minutum Mf 1.05b.01 | reverse complement strand
GCAGGGTTGTCTGTTAGCTCCTGTGGAATGTCGTTAGCTACAGCCAGACACAGCATCAAGGAGTCGATTAGGCAATTGTTGCGTCCATGTGGGGATGCAATGCGACGGATAAATCCTTCTTGTTCTAGTTCTTGCAGACGTTCGTCATCAGTTCGCTGGTTTGGGACGAGTGCATTTGCATGTGAAAGATGTAGGAAACGAGTTGCAAGGGCTTTACATGTCTCTTCTGTGGCGTTATTGTCCAATTCAGTCCATCCAGCCCACTCTTGCACCCAATCGAGATGCAGCATATCTTGCAAAGTATCTTGATCTTGTAGCTGTGACAAAACGATTGCTTTAACAAGTTCCATTGCGTCATGATGTGGCAGGGTTGCTTGGTCTGATATCAAGGTGTCGGAGAGTGTTCCAGTATTGAATGCAATGGCTTGCCCTTGCCTTCCAATTCTATGACTTCGCAGGGCGCGCACTAACTCCACGACGTCTGCCCAGTCTCTGGTTTCTTTCCAAGCTGTACAGCATTTACTTAGAGCTCGTCCGTGTGAGTTTATACGGCGTTGATCCATAGACATGGTGGCTCCATGTCGAGCACACCAGGGACAGTATGGTTTGCTCACTTCCCATCGACAACATGCAGCGCACGTGTATCGCCGACATATGGTACATTGCCTACAATACTCTTCTTCCAGCTGGTATGGCTTGTATAGAGGGGCTTTTTTTCAACAAAAAAAACAGCTTCGTTGGGGTTTTGTTTCTCCTGTGTAGCCGCCGCCTTTGCAGCAGAGGCGTGTATTCTTGTGAAATGCACGTGGACCTGCATGTGTGATGGACAAAGGCCTAGCGTTTTCTGTCAATGTACTCCATTGTCTGTCCATAACTGTCCGAGCCAAATGTGATTGCAGACTGACATTTGCATAGCGATCGCAGACACATTCATTCCCAGAAGGGATGCCAATCAGGGCGCGGGACACGCCCGTTAAGTGCTTACGGTCAGCACCTCGCATATGTGAAGCCCATGCGGAGGGCCTTGTGCATTTATAGCCTGCACAGTCGGCCTCATGCTTTAGCCTGCATGGAAGGCAATCAACAGGGTCAGGTCCCTTCATCGGTTTTGAGCTCAAGCTTTGCTACGGGACAGGCACCGGTGGCAGCTTCTGCATCGAAATACAGAACATGTGAGAAGACTGGGTGTAACAGGGCCGATCTTCGTAAATGTGTAATACGATCCTTTGGCATGCCAAGTGGAGTCTTTTCATCTTCAAACCAAGCACTTGTATTGGGTCGGGATTTGTGCATGTCATCCTTATGACAGCCAAGCAAAAAGTGAAAGTAAACAAGTGTACTACGGGGTAAATTGCTATCGACCCGCATTGAGTTCCTCGTGATTCCTTCAAGGAATAAAATGGGGATCGTTTCCGGTCAAGTTCTTTCGAACTCAGCAAGGCACATCGCTGCCTGTTTTGGAGTGAGGAAGAAACAGAATAGGGCTCCAATTTGGAAATGGTAGCCTCTTGAAACTTTTCCGTCCAACTAATTGGCAAGCAGTTGAAAATGAAATGTCACATGTTGATGCATATGTCTCAAAGTGAAATGGAATGTAAAATTTCGGGACCCACAGCAGCTAAATAGCAGTTGACATTGACATTGAGAAACAGCAAGTCTCGAGTTACGATTACGTCACCACAGGTCTGCTGAGTGGCCGCGGAGATGATCAAGACACTGATTGCATAGTTTTGATAGGAGCTTGCGTGTCATCATCAGAGGCACTTGAGCTATCTGATGAGTCTTGGGGTTGGTCAAGCTGAGTACAATTCTTGTAGGCAGAAAATGTTTCCATCATTGTGAAAGCAATGCGTTTCAATACATGAGGTTGTTGAAGTCTCCGATGCAAAAACTCTAATAATTTGGACAACGCATCTCGGAAGGTGATAAACGTTGGTATGCCCGAACCGAATTCTGTGATGAAGGCATCCATCATTTTTTCCTTGTGATGGACGTTGCTCATGGGATCTTCATCTTCACACAGTTCAAGCACATCTTCCATAGCACCCAGGTCATGGTTCATCAGCGCAAAATACATCACATACAAAGCATGAAACATATGCAAAGTTGCGAAGGTCCGGGATCACGTCGATATCTGCGTTTCTTTGCTTCAGGAGATTCTGAAGCAACGGAGTTGACACATTCGTCATCAGACATGGGATTCGTACAAACATCTGTCACGAGGGTAGTTGCCTGGACACATTTACACGCCATCCAACCACGTTTTTTGGGAAGAAAAACGAACCATCCTGCCAAAATAGCCAAAACTGTCGTCAAACCCATAGTCAGTACCGGCATAGTTGTATTGGGTTCCTGTTGCATATTCTTTGTAGGTGCATATCCTCTTGTCGGGCTCATGGTGCTGGGGAACTCTAGCAAGTACTTGTAGATCTCCGAGCACTGCAACATTAGTTGGAAGGCTTCTTTGAGAACTGCAGAGAGGAGAAGAGCAGCAACTATGGCACAGCAACACCACGTGACAGGATTGAGGGACGGAGCTGATCCTTAAGTCAAGTGCCTGTATGCGGTCTCGTTCTGTGCATGTTATGCTCATGACAGCCAAGCACAAAGCGAAAGCAAACAAGTGGTGAGGACGTGGCATGTACTCTAGGTAAATTGCTCTCGAGGCCACATGCAGATTCCTACACTAAAATATGGACGTTGAAAGAAAACCCGATGCAGCAGTCTTGCATGTTTTCGCTCATCTCTTTGTCTTATGTCCGAAGGCTTGCGTTTTGCAAGTTTGTGCACAGCGTTTCCAGATCATGACCTGCCGTAAGAGGATGTGTTGGTAAAGTTTCGGGACCACTACAATGAGGTTGAAATTGCAGAAGCAAGCTGACTTTCTGAACGTAGGGCTTACACATCATTTGGACAGCGATTCGTTTAATGTGGTCTCATGTGGTGGCAAATGTCCGCAAGGATTTCATACAACTGATGGAGTATCAGAAATCATTTGGCTATAGTATGGTGCAGACACAAAAAAAAAGAACCAGCGCAACCTGCGGCTTGGGGGTGCAGCTGCCTGAAGAACGCCGACTGCTGTCAAGATGACTCTCTTTCCTTTCTCCAGCCCAATCAAAAGCACATCACGGTGAGGCTGTGGAATATCCAGTACATGTACATGCTACGTCGCTTCGGTTATTCTTTGGAAAACATGATTTGGAAAGGCTACTTGCCATGACAAAACATCATTTGAAAGGTACAGCCATATAGTGTCACCAAGGAGCCTGTGGCGCGTGAAGATTCAGACTTCGAGATGAAGATACCTGGTCATCGCGTTGCATTTATGCCAACACTTTTCCGTACATCAATTCCATTTGCCAAATATCATTTCCTGCATGCAGGTGCCAGCATTCTTAGCAGCACATACGAGACCTGAGTCTTATGTTTTTGCAGTCGGCTTTGTTTCTCATCAAGCATCATTAATATGTGTATGGACACTTGCTGATAATCCTTGCTTCAATACCATGCACGTGATTAAGACGTTTTCCTACCAGGTTTGCTGAAATCATTGCCGTTCGGACTTCTTTCTGAGCGAAAGGTGCCAGACAAGGTGCTCTGCAGTACATGCAATTTAATTATAGGTGCATGGAGTGCAAAATGGATGGCTCAATTTCCACATGCGCTGTTTTGCATGAGCCGTCAACACTTGCAGTTGCCATTGTGATCTCAGAGCTTCCTCGAAGAACAGTTGTCACAAACGAGTGTCATGTCAATGGGTTGAGCCATTTGTATCTTTCCTTCACATGCCTCGACGAAAACATCAAGAACACGGAAGTTTAAAGGGTTCTATTGTAAGTGCTTGGAGCAAATACTATTGAAAATAAAGATCAGCATGGAGCCCTGAGATCTCTCGGGTAAATAGGTGTGGCTTAATGTGATATGAACAGGCACGACATGCTACATAGGCATGTTAGAGCCGTACATCATTGTCGTTCGGCTCTGATATCCTTCTATCTGTGTGACATTATCTGTTTCAAAACCAAGGAGGTAAAGCAATTGATCAAGTTATGATTTGGTGATTTCATCAAAAGCCAGTAAGCCAAGTGCCGAAGTCGTTTCAACTACTAGAGTCGCACCAGGGAGACATCTTGTTTCCCAGTGCAGACTTGCAGTTTGTGAAACCAAGTATACTTGCAGGTATCATGTGGAAGACTGAAGTTATGTCTGACCACACATCTTTGCCAAAGTATACAGAAGGTAGTGGCATCCGACTATTCGAAGGACCTGTATGAACAAGCACAATCAAATTTTACCCAATAGCATCTCAGCAACTGTAGTCTTAAGAAAGGACTCAATGCATTCTGTTGGGTGTAAAAACGATTCATTTTTTGGGTTGTCAACCTAAATTCTTTTTTCAGGAAAATTCAACAATTTCCCTTATAGCAGGCACCTCTTTGTCATCCACTTTTAGAATGTATGACTCACGGAAAAGCCATATCGAATCTGCGTAGCTTTCATTCCCGCCACTTCCTTGGCCATAGTAGATGGCCAATTCTGCACCTTCAACGATATCGGGATTATCCACGTGTTGCTCCGTAGCTACCATTGAAATACACTTGCCAGCCGTGTCAATCAATTTGAAGTCCTGCTGGCAAACAACGCTGTATGTAAACAATACTTGCTTTTGAACACATTGCTGTAACTACGATTCGGAAATTTCCCATCTTGTTTATTCTTATCTGGTATTTAAGATTTAATGAGACTTCTAGCTGCGCTTCAGACTTGCCCTGGGTCCTTTAACAGCGACTGGTTCTTCTTGCTTTCCCGCACACTTTGAACTTCAGCAACAATCCCCATAATGTTGATGGTCGCTCTGTGCGCTTTCCGCAACATGCTGTAGTTGTTGATCAGGGTCCCTGCTGCTGGTGCAATCGTCAAAGGTTTCACTGTCCTGCCATCCAGAGGCTGTTTCACGATCGGTCAATGGTACATTTCCTTTGACATGTTTTTGTTACAACCCCCTACACTTCAACACTTGCATCAACCCTCTGTCTTTTCGAAAACGAAGGATGAATTTGAAAGACTCTCCAACTTCGCCACGGCTGGAAACACTTTCTTGTCCACACCCAGGTCAAAGCCCATGAGCTTCACTGTTGGAAAACCATCGCAGTCCAAGGCCTTGGTGCCCTGCGTGTAGAATCGATCGGCCATGACACCCCACACAGTTACCGATACCACATGGCTGGCGTCTGCCACGAAAGCCTGAAGCAAACGTTGCAGAACATGCGAAGTTCAAAAAAAGTCTGTCATGAAATTCATCCGTCTCACTGCCTTTGCATTTCTCACTACCAAATTGCCAGTACATTTGGAGTGTTGGAGTTTGCAAGACATTTTCCTGGCCTTACACACATGGAACGGCTTGTCTGCAGCCATGAAACGGTGACGACTGCTTTATCAGTGCCTTTGTCCTTGCCTCTGCGATCGGTTTTCTGGCCCACTGTAACAGTTCGCACTTCCAAGAGCTCCACCAACCAAACCTTCACCGTCACCACTGCTCGCTCATCACACTCTAACAAGGAAGCCAGATCCTCCACGGATCGGTGCAAATTCAACTTCAACATGCCTGCACCTCACATTTATCTTCGTGCAATCTTTAATTTTTACAAAATGTCCACATTCTTCAAATTTCCTTTTTTCACACCTCCTTCTCGACAACTGTGGGCGCTGGTCGCGGTGCAATTGCAGTGCGCTGCCGCTTTCGCGGCGCTACTCCAGTTGGCACTATTCCTTCTTCTTGCTCCTCATCGTTCGTCATAGTTTCAATGGCACAATGCGTTGCTACGTACGACAGACTGTCAGCCAACGGCTGCGTGATCCTGCTACCGGGTTCTTCATAAAAAACAGCCATCCGATAGAACAGTAGATTCAAGCGTGGGGTCCCCCGTGCCCCCCAACTTCAAAGTTGTTTGTTTCGGGTTGTCGCCGTCGGCCTTCAGAAAAAACAGCCATTCAAGTTAGGTACGTTCAACCCTTTTCAGTTGCAACTTTGAAGTGGGGGATGGAGGGGGCTACGAAGGTTAGAAGCTTGTCGCGTGCCATGGCTGTTTTTTTTGAAGAACCCGGTATGGCTACATGCCCCGAGGTGCAGAACTGTTTTAACGAATCAAAACCCGCATAACTGCTCATATTGAACATGTCTCCGTATCATTCTTGTTTCTTCATGCAAACCTTTCTACTTCGTTGGGGCCGATTCGTTGGGCAAATAGGTTTGGCTGAAATGAGAACCGGGGTTTTTGAACATGTCAGGAGCATCATGAATTGCATGACCGTGTGGATGATTTCGGAACCGCCTCTGATGACCATAATGTTAGAGGATGCTAGAACATTAACGACAGAAATAAGTTCCAGCAACCATATTTAGGAAGGTAACATCGCGTAGTGAACGTTCTCTATTCAGTCCCTTTTTGTTTCTGATGCAGGAACCTTACTCAAATTTCCAAACAGTAACCAGCCTGCGTTCCAGGAAGACTCAAACTTGAAGATGAAGATACCTGCCCATGAGGCTGTATTTTCGAAATACAGCTTGATACATCAACTTCATGTACCCAAACATCGCTTCTTGGACGCACACACAAGCATTTTAATTAACACAGACGAGACCGGGTATCATGTCATTAGTTCAAATTCAGAAGTTCAAGCACAACTTCATTGCAAAAGAACCTGACTGGTGATTGGGAGTCAAATGTGCTGGAACATGGCAAGATTGTTGCTGTGAAATGCTCATTGTTTTCTTTTCCGTATTACGCCGGCTCTGGGCATCCATGAAAGCTGTACTGATGTTTCATTGATAATGCATGGGAGTTTTCAGGCTATAATCTCAATTCATCTGTATATCCTTTCACATGCCTCGATGAAAGCATGAAGAACACGGAAGTTTGGACCGTTCCAATGAGTTAACTATGCAAATGTCTGTAGTGATTAATGGTAATTATTATCGAAAATAAAAACCAGCACGGAGCCCCGAAACCGCTATGCAGTACGAATTCTGACAGATGTTAGCATCAGCCTTTTTGCTGAGCTGGTCGACAGGTGCGGTCTCAGAGGAGATCCCTCAAACCACAGATGCCACAAATTAGTGTCAGGTCAATAGGGTAAACCCTTTGTATTCTTCCTTCACATGCCTCGACGAAGACATCAAGAACATGGAAGTGTGCAGCGGTTTATCCCAATGCTTGGAGCAAATACTTTTGTACATAAAAACGAACATGGAGCCCAGACACCCTTCTGCATTACCAGTATTGCTTAATATGAGCTTTGGCCATCTGCATGTGCTGTTAATAGCTGTAGTTGTGATTGTGGTATCAGAGCTTCCTCAAACAACAGTTGTCATAAACGAGCGGTAAGCTCTGGGCTCGTGAGGTTGAAGAGCATGGTGTCAATCAAATCGAGCAATCGGTTTTCCAGGTTCAATGGAGAGTCCATTGGCGGTTGAGAATCATGTATGGAAACCTCATCTGAATCTCCATCACGATGATGTTGGGCAATCCAAAAATCAGGGTCACTACATTCGCTCATGGGATCATGTCGATATCTACGTTTCTTTGCATGGTCTCTGGTAAATAATTGTGGCTTAATGTGATAAGAACAGATAGTACATGCTACATAGGCATTATAGGGCCGTACATTATTGTTGCTCCGCAGTGATGTTCTTTCATCTGTCTGACGTGCTTTGTTTCAAAGCCAATGACAAAAAGCAATCACATTATGACTCGGTGACCTCATCAAAAGTCACTACGCCACGTGCCGAAGTCATTTCAACTACTAGAGTCTCACCAGCGAGACGTCTTGTGTCCCAGTGCAGACTTCTATTGTGTGAAACCTATTCTATACTCACAGCCATCATGTGGAAGACTGAAGTTATGTCTGACCACACCGCGCTGCCAAAGTATACAGAAGGTAGTGGCATCCGATCATTCAAACTACTCGTATGAACAACCCCAAGCAAATTTCATCCAATAGCATCTCGACAACTTTATCCTTAAGAAATGACTGAAGGAATTCTATTTGGTGTAAAAATGATTTACTTTTTTTGAGTCGTCAACCTGAGTTCAAATTGCATTTTGTTTGATTGCATGATTGCATGGTCGCATGATTAGCTTCATTTTTTTGACTTGAAAAAAGTTTGGATACTGTTGCGATATGTTCTCTACGTTTTTTGTTTTGCATGGTTGAGAAGTTGCACATTTCCGTGATTTGATGGACTTGGAACTTGATTTACAGAGATGTTTCATTATGTAGCTACACTACCTTCTTCAAGAAAATTCAACAATTTCCCTTACGGCAGGCACCTCTTTGTCATCCACCTTTAGGATGTATGACTCACGGAAAAGCCATATCGAATCTGGGTAGCTTTCGTTGCCTCCACTTCCTTGGCCATAGTAGATGGCCAATTCTGCACCTTCAACGATATCGGGATTATCCACGTGCTGCTCCGTCGCTACCACAGAAACACATTTGCCAGCCATATCAACCAATTTGAAGTCCTTCTAACAATGCTTGCTTTTGAACACATTACTCTAGCTGCAACCTGGAATCTCCCATGTCATGTATTTTTAATTGACATCTAGGAGCAAACAACACTTCTGGCCGGGCTCGAAGCCGTGTCCCGGGTCCTTTAACAGGGACTGGTTCTTCTTGCTTTCGCGCACTCCTTGAACTTCTGCAACGATTCCCATGATGTTGATGGTTGCCTTGTTCGCTTTCCGCAACATGCTGTAGTTATCGATCAGCGTGCCTGTGGCTGGTGCAATCATCAATGGCTTCTCTGTCCTGCCATCCAGAGGCCGTTTCATGATCTGTCAATGGTACATTTCCTTTTACATGTTTTTGTTACAACCCCCTACACTTCAACATTTGCATCAACCCTCTGTCTTTTCGAAAACAAAGGATGAATTTGACAGACTTTCCAACTTCGCCACGGCTGGAAACACTTTCTTGTCCACACCCAGGTCAAAGCCCATGAGCTTCACTGTTGGAAAACCGTCGCCGTCCAAGGCCTTGCTGCCCTGTGTATAGAATCGATCGGCCATGAGACCCCACACGGTCACCAATACCACATGGCTGTCATCTGCTACAAAGGCCTTGTAGAATAATGCAGAAAATTCAAAGTCAGAAAATGTGTCGGGTGGAATGGACTCTGGTCAATGACTTTGCATTTTTCAGCACTCAGCGTCTAGTACATTTGGACCCTCACAGTTCACAACATATAGCTTAGGACATGAAACAGTTTGCATTAGTGGAATTATTCTGCAGTCATGTAACGGTGACGACGGCTTTCTCTGTGCCTTTCTCCTTGCCCCTGCGATCGGATTTCTGGCCTACCGTCACGGTTCGCACCTCCAAAAGCTCCACCAACCAAGCCTTCACCGTCACCACTGCACGCCCATCACAATCCAATAAAGAAGCCAGATCCTGGACGGATCGGGGCAAGCTTAACTTTATCATGGCTGCACTCCCATTTGATTTTTGTTCAAGTCCTACGTTTCTTTTGAGTCACTCCTTCACCGCAAACAGGTTGTTCTTTTACAAATTCGTGCTTTCGCACCTCCTTCTCAACAATAGTGGGTGCTGCTCGCGGTGCAATTGCGGTGCGCTGGCGTTTTCGCGGCGATGCTCCAGTTGACGCTAGCCCTTCTACCTCCGGCTCCTTTGCCATATTTTCAGCGGCAGAACACGTTGCTGTAGGCAGCACACTCTAAGCCAACGGTTAAGCGCATGTTCCCATGCCTCAAGGTTTAAAACCAGCACAACGACACAAGACCTGCATAGCTGTTCTGTTGTATGTTGATGCGACCTGTATGGAGACAAGCCTCACTATCTTCCTATGTTGCAGAAAGATAACCTTTCTTTCAGCGAAAGGTTCCACACAAGGCGCTTCTCAGTACACGCATTTTAATTATGGGTGCATGAAGTGCAAAAGCGCCATCATTTGGGCGGCTTGAGCACTCAGTACAGGAAAATGGTTTCCGTTTCCCTGAGAATGAACAAGATAGGTAATAGATAGATCATGGAAGAAAACGTGTGGCTTAATGTTATAGGAACAGACACTACATGCTACATAGGCATCTCAGAGCCGTACATTATTGTTGCCCGGCTTCGGTAAAGCAATCAAATTACTATAGTGTCTGGTTTCTTCTTGTATGTAGTTATAAATACTAGTTACAACCACTTAGCACTACTTACTAAGTAGTAAAAACTACTTACAACTACTTAGCAAAAGTTTGGAAAAATAACTTTTCAAGCACACTTTTGTTATTTTCAAAAGTATATGTATATGATGATTTGTTTTATCACATTGGCGGTTGCAACCGCTTTTTCCACGGTAACCACCGATGCTACTTTTCTTGTAGCTCCTTTTTCTTTATATTCCCGGATGAAGCGCTCCTTCGAAGAGATGAGTTTGCCGATTGGCAAGAAGCTTGGATTGGCTTCTCATGTTTTTCTATTTTGCCTTCTTCGTAATTATAGAGAAACAGTCCTCATATGCATTCTATTTCAAAAAACTAAACTTACTATATGACCCGAGGAACATGGCCAATGACAAGAAGATTGACAAGATACTGGTGCACTGCCATTGGATCATGAAGGATGGTGTTCCGCACTTCAGGCATCACATGCTTGGTGGCACTCACAAAGAGCAACTTGACTGTGTTTATAGATTTCTTTTCATGAAAGTGTTTTTCGGTGAATTTGGGATCCTGAGCTAAGTCGTCCAATCAGCTTCTACAAAGACATATGGCAAATGAATGACGCTGAATTTGCAGAAGCCAAAAACAGGCTTGTAGAAAGTCTCAAGCAATAGGACCTGATCACAAGGATCACGCACGCATGAAAACCCATTTCATTCATTATATACGGTCATTACCGGTTCAAAGCATGAATTATTTGCATTCACGGTTTTCACCGCTATATCGGTTTTGACCGCTCATGGTTGTCACCCCTATTTACGGTTTCCACCGGCTGGGTCGAATTATTCTCATTTGAAACAATTATAGGCAATTTGGGGTCAAGGATCAAAATGCCTAGTGTAAATGAGTTTCTGAAAAAAGTAGCTGCTTCAGAGAAATTTCTGAAAAGCCTCGGGGCGCTAGGCAATTTTAATGATATAGAGAAGGCACAGTTCAAGAAGCTTGAAACTGCCGTGGCCCAGAGCCGATGGAATGAGGAAGATACAGCAGTGGCTGTTGCTGCTGTGAGAGAAGCTTCGAAATTCAGCGACCTACACAAGCAAGCTTTGCTCCAGCAGATGGCCAAGAACGTTTCTAAGAAAGAGGCGCCCAAGGCTTTGAAAGGCCCTTCAGTTGCTGGCCAAGACTATTCCAGCCTCCATCGGTTTTCACCACTGGTTTGTGGCAACAACTTCAGCATCATGACACACTGCACCGCCTGCATGCACTTTGCAGCCATGCAGCCAAGTTAGGTTTGCAGCAGCCGACAGAGGTGACTTTGGGCACTATGATGGCATGTGTTTTCTGGCCAACATGGAGCAAACAGATGCCAAGTCGTGCTGAGAAGTACAGGTTGGGCCAAGGGTTGAAGCCCACGTTGCGTCAAGTCTGGAAGGAGTATAAGGACAAAGGTGCAGCAAATCGTTTGGAGAAGCTACCTCCTACATTTGATGAGCTGCCACAGTCACATCACTATATCTTTGAGAATGAGTTTCCTGTCCTGTCCATTGTTCCAGTTTTATGGTATAACCTGAACCAAGAGCGGTCATAACCGAAAAAAATGCAAAAACGGTTGTCACCGTTCCTTATTCTTTCTTTTTATAATAGTTTCACAAAAGTTTTTAATAGAATAGTTGGTTTAAGAATTTGCTCTAGCAGCCAAGGACGCCTACTTCGCCAACGTTTCAGCTTGAGGAATGTGTTAGCACGTTTCCCTTGAGGAGTACTGGAACTGGTGTGAAGGGCAATGGTGCTGGGCAAGACTTGGTGCAGCTTCTATTGCAAGTTGTGCACGCGAACAAAGGCAATGGCAATGGTTTTGGTCGTAGTGACACCCAATCACTTGGTAGTCTGGAAGAACCTCTACCTTTGCAAGATGTAGATCGAGGCGTTCCTTTGGAAGAGCAGCATGGGGTGAACACCAAAGAGGTGAAGCAGCTGCACGCTCTTAGGGATGCAGAGGATTCACAAGAAGTTGCAGAGGTTCACCAAGAACAAAAACTCGAAGTTGCAAAGGCCAGCATGAAGCAAGAAGTGTCAAAGAGCGCAGAGAAGAAACAAACAGTTGCAGAGACCTTGGCACAATTGAAGCAGGCATACCAACAGAGCAATGCTTCGAGAAAAGCAGAAATGGAAAAACAAGGCGATAGAGATCAACCGACTGAAAGTGGAGCAAGTGCACCAGCAAAGCCGGTGCCATGTAGGAACCACAAAAAAAGAAAAGCAGAAGAGGAGAAGGAAGGAGGACAAGATGAAAAGCAACATGTTCCTGTTCAGCCGGAGAAGAAAAGAAGAAATGATGCAGGAAAAGAAAAGTCTGAAAAAAAGAAGGTGATTCCAAAGACCAAGGAAAAGAAGGAGGAAAAACCACAGAAGGAGAAAAAGAAGGAGGAAAAACAACAGAAGGAGAAAAAGAAGGAGGAAAAACCACGACGAGATCTCATCATGACCAAGAAGTGTGTGACCAGTCGGGCCTATCACAGAACAATGGATGCTAACAAACACCTTCCAAAGGATGAGGCCAAAGTTTTAGCCAGGAAAGCAAGTTTTCAAGCTGGTGTGGACTGGGACAAGGAGTATGGCGGCATACATTAGGAACCTTGGCCAAAGTCAGCCTACAAGTTAAAGCCTTTGCGTTGATGGACGCAAGACGGCATGCAAACATTGGGGAAAAATCATGGTGTTGACCGCTTAAAAGAAGAAACGGTGTTGACCGTTTGAACGGTTGTAACCGGTGAAAAAAAAAGGTTTTGACCGAAGCAACGGTTTTGACCGGTTAAAAACACGGTTTTGACCGGTGAGCTAAATATTGGATGATAGGTAGTATATATACGTTTGTGTTTGTAAACACTTTAAATACCATACAAATGTTTTATCTTGTTCAAGAGAAAGGGCATCCATAGAAGGGTTCCTGCTTTGTCGCTATGGCTGAGAAAGTGTTGCCGGATAATCAACTTGGAGATAGTCAAGTAATGATGGCAGCTCAGCCTTCGCCTCAAAAGACTCAGGAGTACCCTGAGACTTTGGCAGATGTTGAGGACAAGGAGGAAGAGAAAGGCATGCAGGTGGCAGTGGCTGCAACTCCAACCCCGCAGAGGGCCAGGTCACCTCCGGCTCAGGAGACCAAGAAGCAGAAGCCAGTTGAAGCTATGTCTTGGGATGACTTGCAATACATGAGCAATGGCCATCAGTATTGCCAACACTGCCAAATGCCAGTGGACGTCACTACGAAGACAGCTGTGAGAAAGAAAACTCACAAGCAGGTGAGCTGCAAATGGTGCCACAACACTGTGACACTCTTATATAGACACTATGACATGGCAAAGCTGCAGTTCAAAGAACTTCCAGCTCATGAGGCCTGTCTACTAAGAAATCCAGAGATAGTTTTTTAACGGTCATTACCGTTCTATATTCTTGGAAGATTTTGAAATCTAAATTGTTTTAAATTTTGGACCCTTCTGATACACATATACGGTCATCACCGTTCAAATGACCTATATTCCCAATGGCTTCTTTTTGCAGGTGAAGGACTTTTTCGTCCAGGCCAAAAAAAGCATGGAGCTCAATGGTGGTCGTTTGGACCATGGCCGCATCAAGGCCATCCTGGAACAAAAGATGATCAGCAGGGAGACAGAATTGACGGAAGCCCGAGTCAAGGGCAAATTCCTACCGTTGTCTGTGTGGGAGAAAGATGGCTTTGATGTCAAAGCCATTCAGGCCAAGGCTGAAAAGCAAGCCAGTGACCTGTGCCTTGGTTGAAACGTAGCTTTTTTTTTTGTGGACTTTAGGTGTGATTTGCAAACACAAACCATGAATAACAAGATCAATTTCACTTAGATGTTTTTCTACATGTCAGGTTCGAATGGGTCTACAGGGTGCCGGTGCTATCCATCAATTCTGCCCATATCAAAGAGAAGGTCAGTGAAACCATCATGTCAGCTGCACGCAAAGTGAAGCCTGGCAAACGAAGCTTGGAGTTTGTTTTAGTTTCTTAGAGTCTTTGCTCCTATAGACGGTGATTACCGTGTATAATACTGTTTTGGGTCTACGGTTGTCACCGACTATACTGTTTTTGGGTTTACGGTTGTTACCGATTATATTTCAACAAACAACTGAATCCACACAGGAAAGCAAAAAGACGATGAGAAGGATGAAGAACAATCCGAGGACCACTTGGATGAAAAGGATTGGTGCAGTGTGGACTCATCTGATGATGAGAAGAAGAAGATCATCCACGTCCATGAGACCAAAGGCGGCAAAGGTGGCAACCAAAAGAGGGCAAAGACTTTGAAGCTGTCAGATGAAGAGAAGAAGGCATTGAAAGAACAGAATCAAGGAGTCATGAAGATTGTGAAGAAGGCCTTGAAAGAGTTGGAGCCGTTGAGCAAGGCAGCTTCAAAAACCATGAACTCTGCCAACTCTGATGAACAATTCAAAAGGGAAGTGTGGGCATTGAAGCAGGTGGTCAAGGAGGCCAAGAAAGTCGAGAGGCAACACAAAGACAGCAAACAAACTTCTTTGAGCTTCGACCACAATGAGGAAACAATTGCAGCCCTGAAGGAGCAAATCCAGAAGAAACAGAAAGCCATCGAGAATGTGGATGCCATGTTGCAGGGTGGATTTGATGCAGCACACCTGGAGCTCTTGGCTTCAGCCGCTAAGAGGCGCAAGGATGCAGTAGATGTTTCGTGAAAGGCTGAATGAGGAGCCATGGATGTTTAATTCATATCAGTAGATAGCTTTTGTCAGAGCTACTTAGTCTATAGAGCTTTTCTCAGAGCTTCTTAGCAAGAGCATTGATGGCATGCAAAGCATTGGTGATCGATCTTGGTGGAGCTTCGAGTGCGAAAAGGGTCTTCTTCTTAGAGATCGGTCTTAACCGAGAAATTTCTGACAAGCGGTGATGACCGTGGAGAAACCAATGTAGTTGCTTCTAATTTCACAGAACAAACATATCAACGGTAATGACCGAGTCTTATAAGTATGTCTTGTTTGTACAATAGGAGATTTGTTTTGATTCCAAAAAGACTTTTGAAACTGAAGTTTGACGGCGGCACTTTGATTTTCTCGACCCGTGTTACCTACAATGCCGCCTAAACCAGAAGCTCCACCAATTGGCTATACTATCATGTCAGATGGCAGCGTGCTTATGGGAGACAACACGGACCCTAGAACTTGTCCCATGGATCCCTTCACCCTGATGCTGGCTCAGCATATGCATGGTTTTGTGAGACAGAGGATGGAGCAACGCAGGGCTGAAGCAGGCGAGGAGTCAATGGAAGAAGAGCAGCTTTCAGATTCAAGTGAAGAAGAACAACAAGGAGAAGACAAGGCTGCAGGTTCCAAAGATCTTGACAAGAAGGAGACAATGGACACCACTGAGGAGAAGGAGACTCAAAAGACTGCTGACAAGAAGAAGGAACAAAAGAAGAACAAGAACAAGAAGAAGGCAGCTAAGGGCAGGTACCACAAGCGTTGAAGACCTTTGCTACATGCATTGGGAGATTTTGATTTTGGTTGCTAGCTAGACCACTTGCTTGGATATGAGTTCTTGATGGTCGATTGCAACATGCCGTGCCGACGCTTCCAAAAGTTGGAGAGAGAAAAGTCCTTTGTGTGATAGGTTTGGTTGTAGAAAAACTCAATACGGTTTTTACCGTTCGCACGGTGTTCACCGTTCAAACGGTTTTTACCGGTCACACGGTCACAACCGTATATTGATAGTATTTCATTTGTTTCAACTTGTTTTTAGTTAAAGTAGGAGAAGCCTGTGACCATAATGGGCAGAAGTATCACAAACACGGTCATCACCGTATACAACCGTATACATTCGTATACGTATCGTATACGTATCGTATACATACCACATATATGCCGTATACATATCGTATACGTATCGTATACATCGTATACCAATCGTATACCAATCGTATACTGCAGATACATACCGTATACATTTCGTATACATCACACATACACCGTATACAACCGTATACAATCGTATACCTTTCGTATACATATCGTATACATCAATGTTTTTTTAGATCATATTGCTGCTAGATTGAAAGTTGCTTCCTTTTGGCGACCCCAAAGATTTGACCCCAGGAAGTCTTGTTTAGATTGGACCCTAGGAAGTCTT
>DF244684.1:0-24004 GCA_000507305.1 Breviolum minutum Mf 1.05b.01 | reverse complement strand
TTCCTTTCCTGTTCACCATAGTTTGCTCGATATGATTCCCGAAATCTGTTCAGCAACCCACCGTTAACCGTGCTGAAAAAACTTCATAAAGGCTCTTGTTTTACGTCCAAGAAAATTTGACCAAATTTCATCACCAATGGGTGCGTTTTGTTTTAGGTAGCAGATTGGAGATATTCAGTCCAAGACCAAATCATCTCTCAAGATAAACCTTAAGCCTTTGGGAGTCCATGTGTTTTTGTTATAGTTTGAAATCACACGTGTCGTGCTTTCAACCCATCTGAAAAAAAAATCACTAATTGCCAAGTTGAAACAAACAACATATTGTCTAAAATATTTGAAGATCATCACCTAACCAGTCATATTGGTGTAAATATATGCACATATTCCTGGTTCCTAAATATGCATATTCTGCAAAACTCTAAGATGTGAATGTAGAGAAAGAGAACAAACCCATGATCTATCTATTAAAATGGAATCATTGCATTACGTCATCACAGCTTAGTCACAGATCACTAAGCAGGACTGTCTCTCAAATATTGACATGCAGCCAAAATAAACACAAACAGAAACGTTTACAAATTGATGGTTTGCAAGATGATGTTTCTTTGATTTGAAGGGCATGTTCAGCTTTTAGTGTCACTGGGTGTCACTGAATTGTGACAGATAGGAACACGATTTTGCGTGAAACTCCGAAGAATGCAGCTTCTTGTGCCGGTCCAAGAAAAGGAATCAGAATTCCCACGAACAAATCCTTTACTATTAAGTTGACGACTGCTCACCAGGGTGTCTCGACTATGACGGCTTGATATTGGATCAGGTAACTCATCTGAAATATGAAAGCTGTTTGATTGAAACCCTGCTGTTCTAATTCTAATTCACACTCTGGGAACACCATGTGCAAGAAAAACATGCAGTCAAATTTAATTAAAACAAGCATCACCTACTGCTTTCCGCTAAACACAATTTGTAATTGAAAACCCATCATCTGCACCTCTACGTCCCCTTAAACATGCGCAACTTCTAACAATCGTCATGTCTGTTGACCAAAGGTCTGTAGTTAAGGAACATATTTTACCAATCTGAGTGAACAACCCTGAACACCCAGGAATTTCCTCCAACAAAGGCGTGTGTTTGTCTTTTTTAATCAATAGTAGCCTAAACATCCAAATATCTCCCCACAGGTTTGGTGGATGTTTTTGTTTGATTTCAAGATTCCAATGCTGAGCATTCAAGTTCGATATCAAATCCCTGTGATTTTTGAGAAGGTTTCGGGTATTCTTTCAAATTGCTTTTGATAATAGGAGAATAGAAGGTTGTTAGGTAGTCATGAAAAAATCCTATGATTGATTGTTTTCCTATTTTTACGCCCAGCAAATGTAGCAAAAGACCAAAAGGTTGTGAATAGTATTACTTTCGTAAGGATCACTAGGGATCACATACCAAGGTTATGATACTTTGGATGGCAACCTGAAGCCGCGTCTGCGGTAGGGTTGTTGTTTTAGGGCTGCGGGATTTCCTCCAAAGTCTCAAACCATGTCATGATGAGAAACCTTGCACCTGGTGACTTGGTGAAAAAGGCTTGGGATCTCTGCAATCAAGACTGGCCAGGATGCTCCATCATGAATATGATGCACTTGAAGGTTATCGTTTTTGAGGGGGGCCTTATCGCTTAACAGTGTTTCGTGCATGTACGAAGTCATGTTCAAACCCTCCCTACTAAATTGGTCTTCGCATATTTTGACCGTGGCTCATACATGTATATATATATATAGACATGTAATTATCATGTGATCCTAATTAGAATATACATATAAGGCAAAACCAACAGTATTATTTATTACACTCTGTTTGTACATACAAATAAATACTGAAGTGCAATTGTGTGACCCCAAATCTGATCATATTCAGATCTCCAGGTCACAGAAAAATTCGTTTCCAACTCAGGTTTCTTCTTGAATACCTTCCAGCTCCTGCTCTCGCGGTTTTTGTACTTGACTTGAATCAAATTGCGTAAAGTGCATCCAGTAATGCCTCAAGTGCACGAGAATGCACCGCTAAAAAACCTGCCATGACGGTTTTACAAATGGGGGAAAGGTCATGTCATGTCCATCCATTATTGTTAATCATATCTAGTACTGTTGATGGAAGAACTGCTGCACTGGTTGATAGGTATCATATCCCATTTCTCTGAAAAGGCAGAAAAAATACATGCTGCAGGATTTCTTCCATCCACAGTAGGAACTCCAGAAAGAGTGATGACCATTTCCAACCCTTACTAAGGAGTGAAATGAGACCAGTTATGACCATGACTCGTAGGGTACAATGGAGCAAGCAGCACAAACAAAACACAGGCAAGGACACTGGCGATGTCGACTCTAGTGTGTGGACTGTACTGCAGTCGTTCTTTCAAGTTAGAGTCTGATCAGTGAATATCCTTCCAAAATCTTCGTGAGTTTGGGAGAAATTGCAATAATTTGATCTAATCTAAACATATCTCCTGATACCCCACGGCGATTACATGAATCTGAATTAATCACATTGAAAATCAACCATTTGAAAGAACGTGTCCTATAGGTAAACCATGGGGGTGCTCACTGGTCGGTGATAATTCATACTTGCAATAGAGTACATAACGAGTCCAAGTGCACATGAATCCAGCCTTCTTTAAAGACAAATATGTCCATTAAATTCTAGTGAGGATAAAACACCTGCTCACATTTAGCATTTGGAGACTACAGGAGGAGAAATTAATACCGAAGACCTGGCACCGGTTGTTTTGTGACACAGGGCCTGCCGCATATAAAAAGACATACTCTGCAATTCTGCCTGGTCACCTACTATGTGCTTCATGTCGTGTGTCGAAATTGCATGCTGTATAGCACCATATGAAAAAATCGACCCTTCTTACACACAGACATGTCTCGAACTTTCGGTAAAGAAATGGACTGGTAAAACATCTACCACATAAAAAAAATCTAAACATAGATTCCCTTCCGCCTCGAAACTACCAACAAAAGGAGACATATAAATAAGCTTTGCATCAACATATCTTGAATATACCATATATACATAGTCTAACAATGAATAACACACACACATGTATGTATATATATATATATATATNATAACACACACACATGTATGTATATATATATATATATATATATTTATGTAGCTACGTATATCTACGTATCTATATAATGCATATGATTGTATATGTAATTTCCTGGCCAGTGCTCAACCACTTGGTCATTCCCCAAGACTTCCCTCAATGATTTGCTGATCAAACATACTGTCCCTAAGGATCCAAATATGTCCGAAGAAAGGGATTTCCCCTGAAATTCTGGGGATGGGATTGAGACCATCAATCCTACCCTAGGGTGGGGTCTGGATTCTTAGGGTGTGTACTTCAGGTGCATGTAGCTTCTACATTCTACATACACATGTTTCACACATCAAATGATCAACCAGCCCTTCAATGTCTTCAAAGATACGTTGGAGATCCAGGTTGTACCACTCCTGAAAAACAGAACACAAGGGGCACTCGGCTGTCAGTTGGTGAAGGCTGTGATCTTTGAAGATTCTTAGCTCTTTATATTATGTGTGTGTTTCAAATCAGCCTTCAAATTCAGTGTTGTTTCTACCGACAGTGTCCATTTCGGTTGGGGATTTGGGTGCTTGTCTCATTTCTGGGCTCCAAGCAATGACAAAAGCTGACATCATCACTGGAAACAACGCTGTTTTTACCCCCAAAAAGTTTCTGGCTACAGTTTTACCAATTTGTTGTGGCCCAATATATTTGTTCATGTGAAGTCTTAAGTAGTCTTGTTGTGTGCCAGCAACATGAAAAACACCACTTGAAACGAGTTTCTGCAAATCAAGTCACGCCCCCACTTATGTAGAAAGTGGTAGCAAGATTCATCAACATGTGGATACAGCTAGATCATAATTCTCATATCTGGAGCTGGACGATCTTTCTCTCTCTCTCTCTCTCGCTGTATTTCACCATGAAAATCCCGAAAAAATCCCAGCAATTTCCTGAAATACTCCACAACTGTCCAACTACCCTACCTTTCAGTAGGAATCATTAGAAGTACACAAACATCCCCGTTGTTTTCCACAGGAAAGGCAAGCAAAATAGGTCAAGTTTCGATCAGCCACATGGACCGAAGTTGATCTGGAACACAAGTAACCTTGATAAAAAGAACCCAATGGAGGGAAGTGGATGTTCCTTCCCAGAAAAAGAGTTGAGAAGTTGTTTTTTCAATGCAAAAAATATAGTACCCTAAGAATCCGGGTACCTCAAACATGCCTATTGTGAGGACCTACAGTATGCACCCCTGATCCAAGTCCCAAGATGCAATCCTAGATGGGGAAGATTCCAAAAGCTCGATCCTTTAAATTTTAAACCCATTTAAAATAGCATTGTTTGCCTTGGCACCAAAAAGTTATAAACCGTTAGCCTTCCTTTGAAAGGCGCGTCAATCTACATTAGTATGTATCTATTTACAGCGAACATGGTTGACGAAGGGACAGAGCTCAGAATCCCCTTCCAAAAAAAAATACAAGTTGCAACTTGGTGATGAAACTACCTATTGTGAAAAAAAAGAAGGAACCATGGTTGTATTACCCTCACTAAAACTAACACAGCACCGGAAAATGGATGGTTGGAATACTAGCGGCATATGTTCAGGGGTTATGTTAGTTTCGGGGACTGCAATCATTTTTTGCGGAAGTTAAAACAAACATATTCCGAGACCATTCTATGGCCTATTTGCTTGACAGCTGAGATCAACTCCATGAGGCAACGGGGGCAATATAGCACCAGCATCACCAGGTTCCGTGCAAAATAACACCCGGGCAACTCCGCGACTCGCCGGGCAAGCGAAAAAACATGGGTTTTCGGAAGAAGCACCGCTGCTCTTCCTTCGAGAAGCGAAGAGAACATGGCATTTGCATGTGCGAAACAAAAGAAATGTGTATGGAACATAATGAAGTAAACTTATCAGAGCTGCATTTATCAAGTTCAACTCATTCAATTTTTAAGATAATTATATATTCAAAATGATGCCACAGCTTAATGGTCATTGGGAATCTTTCACCACAACTCCCCAAAGTCTCCTCGGATGGCGGCAAATGGGAGGCAATGTAAAACATCTGTTCGATGCGATCCCAATCAGAAGGGCGAATAAAACGTCGCAAGGTTGGCATTCCGGCCCTAAGCCGAGGTCAAAAGTTGATGCTGTTTGTGATGGAAAACAGGCTTGGAAAAAATTACGTTTTGGATGGTGATATCCCAGATGTATGAAAATGACTAGTGATGCACATCAAGATCAATATGAGATTAACTTGCTTTATAGAAAGCCTTTGAATCAACACAACGGACAAGGCTGATATCACATTAGTTCAACTTGCACATGCTCAAAAGGGGATGGACCCTTCATCCCCATAGAGGCACAATTCGATAGACGTGTCATGAAATACTAGTTGGCTAATAAAAGCCCTTCCGATTCAATCTTATAACGGCCTAAGATGATAGACGTACACAAAATGAGAAAGTACAAACCCACACAACAGTCAACCAAGCAGAAGAGATCACTGCTCAATTCGCTTATTCTGAGGCCATAAAGTGTTTGTGTCAATCATCTACCGGTGAAAAAATACCCATGCTGAGGCTTAAAGGCTGTTCACATAGCTAGCCCAGCATGCAAAAGCCAAGACTAAGAAAAACTCAAAAACATGTGTATTGTGCATACTACTAGATTCATTATACATTCTTACTCAGCCAATGGGCCATAAAACAGAAGGTCTAAGAAATATGATTCCTTTTACCAAATGTGTACTCACAAGAGATTCAAAAAGTGAGTCATTGGCTGAGTGAGGATAGGACTTCATTTCAGCAAATCGTAACAAATGAGAAGCTATCAAACAGAACAAATGATAAATTGCACCCCCAAAATTTGCATAGATACCAACAAAATGATTTGGAAGCAAAGATGGATACGTTGGGTATCTATGTACAATTGCAGGGAGGTAATCATGTTGGCCATTCCCGCTACAGCATCCCACTAAACTTCAGCCTCGAAACTCAATACTGGAGACTGGCGAATGGCGTTGGAAGGATAAGTGAACTTCCTTGATATCTAAAAGGCCAGTAGCATCACTGACCTCGGTGGAAGGTTGTTTCAGTACAGACTTTGGGTGGAAGGATGTGCGATTGATGCTGTTTCTTTTATCAACATCTTGCAGAGTTTTACAGGTTGGCAGAGGGAGCGAGGATGGGGCTGGGAATGACCTGGGATATGTCTTTGCTTTTGTTTTTTTGCAAGTATAAATATCCATACATAAATATATACATATCAAACTCAGAAAAAAAGTGCATTGATGATCATGTAATCAGAATGTGTAAAGTGTAAAGCTGCAATTTCAGCTTTCATGTTTGAACTTTCCAAATATTAAGCACGCCAAGAAAAAACATGTTTGGCCTAGACATGCGAATTGCTGCCTGGACCTCAATCACCCTGTTTATCCGTCCGCAAACTGGAAAGGCCCATCATCTTTGAGTCCAAAATGTTGTGGACACCATGACAGCAATGTGTATCGTCTGATATCAAATAGGGATTATTACATTACCCATTTGGAGGGATCAAACTTGATGCAAATGCATCGTAGTTTTAAGGGATTCCCTTAGTTATACAATAATACCTTTGGCTTGGTCATATAATGATCCCTGTCAAATAATCACTCTATTTGGTGGTATCATGTGGTATTCCCTACCTGTTGGTCATTTGAATAACCCTCAACCATTTACTGTATTTGCGATGATCCAAGCCAATACAGCAAGGCACCAGCAATGCGATCTCCCGCAAATCATCATATGCAACCACCACCTGACCAACAACATGAGGATGTGAAGCAAAGATCCCTGTTGGACCAACAATTTGACAACTGCTACAGAAAATACACATATTCTGGGCAAATTGTCATATAATTCCTAAACCTGAATTGTTGTGTTCAGGCATTTTGTGGGGGATTCCCTCACCTTTTTGACCACATTGTAGGGTGACCGAACGGCGGTTTGGTGGCTACAAGCTCATGTGGGAAGGAATCCCCGATTACCTGTTGAGTGACATCTGATCATTTCAATGTTGCGATGAAATTGTTCCATATAAATACACATCTACACAAATTAAAAAAGACATACATAATATATTATCACACTTCAGTATGTAATATACATATCAATCAATGCAATAGACAAGTTCAAGACAAATCATACAATGAATGCATTTACGTACGTCCGTACGTACGTACGTATGTATCTATGGACCTATGTATGGATCTATGTATGTACATAAAGTCATTTGAGATATCAGTCATCAGCTCCCTGAACTTATCAACTTATTTTCAATCTTAGCTGCAACCTTCCCTTCCCCTTTAATCGTTCCCTATCCACCATGGCAGTATGACTATACCTGATATCCAGCGTTTTTTTACATACATTCCCTGGAACCAACATATCCCACCTGGGGAATAGGAAAATCATCTTCAAAAGTACCTTGAAGAGGGGATACGTTAGTTTCCAGGAGGGTAAGCTCCCTGACCTACCCCTTAAACCAGAAGTACCAACAAAAATCCCAAAGGCAGACACAGGAAGACACCCCAACCTCCGAAATGCCACTACGAGTTCGTGTCAATGAAGGCTCAAAGTGATCGCTATGGTCGTGCATGCTAGGCACTGAATCCTCAATGAACAATCGATGTCTGGAATGGGTTGGTTGGTTGGTTTTGACCAAAGAAAGAAAGGGCATATAATTTTAATCAGAGTCACTCTCAAAAAGTGTGACATATACTTAAGTTGCCTAATACGGATACTATTTCCTGTAGTCAATGCCCGAAAAGCTATGATCTCAAAAAAAACATAATTGATCACAAAAAAATCAATGCCCGCAAAGCTGCCTTACAAGATAATACCCAACAATAACTGCAGAACATTTGGAAATTGCAAAACAATATGGGCATAAATTAGTGACATGAACACTAGTTGGTGGTTTCAACCCATTTAAAACATATTAGTCAAATTAAGAATCTTCCCCAAGTAGGGGTGAACATAAACAATATTTGAAACCACCAGGTAGAAACATAAACATATCTTCAAATTCACCATGTTGGGTCTGACAATCACCTTACCAAGACACGGGAGCTGCATCAGGAACACGTTGATCTGGATCCTCCAAAAAAAAAAAAAACGGCAGGATCCAACCGCTGTGAGGTTATTTGTTGGGAGGGAGGGTTTTAAAGCCCCAAACTTAACAAACAATTTGGAGTTTTTGACTATTTTTCTTTGATGAGATTGGACAATTTGTCTGTTTAAATCTAAATGGTAACTGGGGGGTATAAGGGATACAGGGTTCTCACTTCATTTATTTTTGAGAAGTATGGACCGTATGGGGATAATAAAATCCCAAACTGCAACAATTGTCATCCTTGCTAATCCAAGGATCAAACTGGATTTTGAACACGCAAATGCAACTGATCCCAACTCCTTTTCAGGGCTATACCAGACATCGCCAATCCTCCCTTTAAGCATGATGGCCGTGAGAATCGAGTCCGAAAAAGAAAAAACATGTTGGGGACTTCGAATGTGCTGTGGAATACAGGGTCTTCCGACCTTGAACTATATTATATACCATGGTTTCATAGGATTTGTATCATATGTTTTCACAAAATTATCTTACCAAACACAATTGTTGAATATCCAAATTGAAGACCACTTCAACCAGCCTTTCATCAAACTTACAGTCCTCCTTCATGGCCAACAAGCAGTAGTCACCAGAGCCGGGAGCAGGCAAAGTGGTGTGGAAAAGATCCTCTTTTCCAAAAGGGTTCCGAATGGCTCCGTTGGAAAAACTAGTAAGAAATCTAGATTGGGTATCTGCCAAAACTACTTATCCCAATATTTTGGATGAAACACAAATATCATACTCACAATAATCCAAACGTAATGGTATTCCATCTGATAACAGGCCAACATCATGAAACCTCCCATCTTTTCCCTAAAAAAGGTGAAGTTCCTTAGCCTTCAATTCACCAACACACAAACACATGTACAATAGGTAAAGTCACATATCATACCCTTACCATCCACGTATGGTATATTTACCTACATGTATCACACTTTAACATAAAAACAACCAAAGGTACGTAGGTAAAGATACCATAAATGGATGATATGGGATATAGATTGGTACTTTGCTGTCATGGAACTCTGATTCTTGTGATCATGAATGTAATGCGGGTATCAGGGGTCCAATAGAATTAGCCATTGGCTGGCGATGGTTGGATGTTTGAAAAAGCCTTAGCATGTTTCAACTCAGCTGTTCTGATGGCTAAACCGGAGAATAACAACTTATCTACGAAACAACCATGATTGCTGGAAGAAGTGTAGTCTCCTGCAACTAACATCATCCAAAGGTCACTTGGTTGTTTGGGATGTTCTTTTTAAATCAATGTTCCGAATAGAAAATCTGTTCTCCTCCATGACTCAATGCACACGTTGGGTCCCATAAGACATTGTCATAAGGATTATGGATATCTTTACTCCCAACCCATCCGAAAGGCTGCTTAGGTCTAACGACATGACTTTTCGACTCGAGATCAACCTCCAGATTTCACCAAACCTACCCACCGGATCATGACGGTCCGGACAGTTTGTCATATCATCATGTAGGAATTGACATAAATCAATTGGAATAAAAACCAAGAGTAAAGAAAACTGACGTGGAACCCAAAAAATGGAGGGGGTTATAGATCTTAGTTCCTTTCACATTGGCAATTTTCAAGTCTCAGCCATTCCTCTTCAGTCTTCACGTCCTCTTTCTCCAAGAATCAAGGAAGTAGAAAATGACATTTTCAAAAAACTAAATTCATCATCCAGTCGCCGTTTTTCCCACATGGCTGGCTCATGTGTTGATAAATTTCATGCCAAGGTTCTACAGAAACAGGACCTCCAGGTCCTTGCAATGAGACCCGTAATCCTCGTGGTACTGATGGGGTCGCTTGATTCTCGTCGTTGTGGTGACTTGCGGCCAGGAATTGCCTTGGTTGCTATGTGATGGATCACAAAAAACAACAAGATCCCATCATCCCATTGTATAGTTTTCTATGTATCATATATACTACTGTTTGTTCTAATTGAGATTCCCAGACTTGGGTGATTTCATAGTTTACCCAACCAAACAAAAAGGTCTCTTGACACATTTCATCTCCCATACAAAAATCAATCAAGGTGAGCCAAACAGAAAAAAAACAAAGAGTACAGGTTTCGGAATGGAACCGACATCATGGGCAATACAGAACATGATCCGAACAACCACGGAACCAACATCTTTCCGATTGCTGGAGGGTGCTGACCAAAAGAGTTTCTGGGAAAACAAGAAGGCTTATGCTTGGTGTTTCAATTTGTGGTTGGTTTGTCTTGTGCTTTACTGTAATATGCGCAAAACAAATGGCTGTAGCACTGTAAGGAGCCTCTCTCCCTTTGGAAGCGAGCAAAGGAGTCCTATCCAAAAATGTGTCAACACGCTTTTAGAAAGGTGGCTTGGATATCATATCATGAATATCTCTCCATACTATTATACTATACGATGCAATGTGTATGTGATGTGTTTGCGTACTGCCGATAAAAGTGGGTGCTATCGGGTGGTTAAACAAATGCATGAAGCACCTGATAGCAAACCGCTTTTGATGGATGGAAAAACCCTCAGGAATTTCAGAATCTTTAACAATTAACTGCCTTTATAGTCACGGATTCACTTCATGGCCTGGAAAAGGTTCCCAAATAAATTTCCCCGTAAGTATATAAGTATAATGAAATCCCATTAAAGGATCCAACATCACCTCAAACCAACAAACAAAAAAAGTAATTGCCTATTCATCACCCTTCACTACCATATTTTTCAGGATTCCCGATGGACTCCCATTTTATTTGAATGTCAGGTGGTCTGGTAAGGATGTCAGGGTTACGAAAATCATAGTCCAAACGGATAGGCAATCTGATGTTCAGCCGTCAAAGAAAACCAAGACGAGTTTGCAAAGAAACTTTTGTTGGAAGAGATCCTGCAACACCTGGAATGTACAATAGACCCGCTGAGAATTTCAAAAAATCAAGAAACAAAAAACAACAAAAAACCTATCAACCAATCATCAACCAATTTTTGAGTCAAGCGTATCACGTATCGCATTAAAGTCTCTAGCTATGAACTGTCCATGTTTTCGGATCTTCCAAGCTGCAAGAAGTGGTCGCGTCCACTTTCATCCAAGAAAAGGTCCATGAAATTGCTCTCAGACAATTTCCTCCCGAAGGGTCGGTCCCTTCAGAATGGACCCAAAACACCAAGGAATCAAAGGCTTTAACACAGGCCATGTGGAAACTGGCGGCCAAAAACAAATAGCAGCTAATTACACACAAAAAAAACTTGCACTCCTTTGTAGTGGTTGATGATGTCTGATGATTGATCTGCAGAACAAACATAAAGAAGGGTCACCAGTTGGGATTGGTATGGTTGAACTACTACAATTTGATTCCTGAAATATCACGAAATATGTGTACGATAACATACATGTACTGTATATAAACTTAAAAACAACGTACTATGTTCATACAGATACCATTTTATGGTATACGGTATACGGTAAAGATATTTCATCAATTAGTTCTGGCAATAGTTTCGCTTGGTGATGTTTTGGGGCTGTAGTAAGCCGAAAAACACACCATATTTAGCACCAAAGACACATTTGGTTGAAGTGTGAAAACTACAAGCAAAACATAGAATGCAAATGTTCAAAGATCCCTTTTCCACTTACTACTATATCTACTGTTTGGGGAGGACAGCAAGCTGGGGCTTACCCCAAGAATTTGGGGTGGCTCTTGTTCATTTTCTTGTTGCAAAGGAGAATTTGGTAAAGCTAGGTAAATAAACCGTACACGGATCAATGGATCCTATGGGAAGTATAGTTACAGAGTCCCGGGTAGCTATTTCTTCCCCAAGACATCATCAATGCTATTTGAGTGGCTTGTCCTGCTGGTTCCATCTTCGTCATCGTTCACCAATTTGGACACCCCCTGTTGATGTTAAAAAAGAAAACATCGAGATTTGGTTGGCTCCATCCCCATCACCATCCCGCCCATCCCCTATATAGTTTGGTGAAGGGCCGATAAGATCGATAAGGACGGCCTCAAATATTCGAACCGTTTCCTGATTAGTTTCAGGGCATAAGTCTCTTAGTTTCAAAGCATACCTTGCCGAGCATTTCGGTCCTCTTGGACTTCAACAAACGTTCCAAACAACTTGCATCATCCACGATGGTCATGGTGCGCCTGAACCAGGAGTCGAAATGTGTTCACAACGACAACATGGTTGTTCAAACTTGCAACCTATAAAGGGCGGTTTGGTGGTTCATGTTGGTGTCTTTTCATGAGTCTAGGCATATCCACATGAATTGATATCTTTCCTGATGGTTTCCTAAACTGCTAAACCATCAATTCTTAAATCACATCAATTTTTGCAGTTCACTGAAAGGTTTGGGGATTCTTCTGAAGCACCTCAGAATATGGATCATCTTTCTAGATTATTAAACTCTTCTCAACCATTTTTCCTGGATCTGTTTGGAATACTTCCTCTGAGTGTTGTATGTTGTTGCTTAGATGGATTTCTCTTGAGACATGGCTCCTTAAATGGCAATTCTCATGATCCTACCTTTTTCAACAATCCCTAGGATCGGTGGGCTCACCACCGAAAACCAACTCATCCCTTCTAGAACTTCCCTGGAAAGTAACGGAAATGGTTTCTACTTCTATTATCTAAGGCTGATTTCTCCCAAATCACTTCCGCAATCTATATACTTTTCTCAGGTCACTTGAAAGCAGGCCCCTTCTTTCAGAAACAACCTCAAAGTCTGGGTCGTTTAGACCACGACTGGGTTGTTAAGTATATACCCATCCCCGAAAAAATCCCCCCCAGGCCTGTCTAAAACAACATCTCCATCACAAACCCCACGTAGAACATGACGGAAACCGTGCATCAAGGAGGACGCATCACCTGGACAACTCTGATGTGGCCTCTGGCCTAACTTACCCGTTTGGAAAAATGATCCGACAAAATCACCTTTTAAAAAACGTGGAAAACAAGCCCCTCATGAAGTATCACCAAGCCAAAAAATGCACAATAAAGGACTAAATTGTCCCACAATCACCTAAAAACATGCATCATATTTGAATTTGTATACATCTAACTGATTGTTCACAGTGTTCGAGGATAATATGTTCACCACCTCTGCAATTTTCAATGTTAACTGCCTCCTTTTCATTGCTCACGTTTCCTTTCCGACGTCAACGGTCCCCAGAAACCCCGTTACCTGAGGCCAATTTGGTGGCGATGTCCGATCGAATGATGTGAACACTCAGAGCCACGATGCCGATAACAATCAAATGTCCAACGATGGAGGAAAACATCACCTGACGGGCTGGCAAAACCTGTCTGGTGGTGTGCATCTCCTCCCTGCTCCCAACATTTGATCAAGGAGACAAAAGGTATCCATGTAAACAACTTGTGGTATATGTATGGAGCACCATTCATGGGAATCAAGAGGTCATTAACCATCATCCCTGAATGGTCCCCTGAAAATCTCTCATTTCCTGGAGAGGGGTTTGGCATTGGGGGAGGGTACCCTTAAATTCTGATGAACCATGGACTGGTTTGAAACCACACATCCACAGACTAACATTCAAAAGTTGCCACAAGTTATAATGTTATCATGTTAAAAAAATGTCAACCAAAATGCAAGGTATTTTCCATGCAAACATAAAAACAATTTTTACAAAGACCAAAATGTAAGTATTTCCAACATATTTCCCAAAACAAATGGCTCAAATATCAAAAGTTTATCTAACTATACATTAAAAAACAAATCATCAACCAAATTATGAAAAACACTCAGGAAAAAAAACTACCAAAATTTCTGAGGCACAAAAGGTGAAATCTTGGAGATACCAATTAAGCTCCAACGACGATACCTTGCAACGAACGCATCAAGGTGGTTTCAACTTAGTTTGAGACGTCTGAAACATATGAAACTTTGCAGGGAACTAAGAAACTATGCCAACTTTTTCCAAAAGGAATATCATCTTCAAAAGTGTTTTGGGAAAGGATATTTGTTAGTTCCCAGAAGGGTAGTCAAATTGGATCATCTCCCACCAATTTGAACGGGTAGAACATATGCACAACAAGAAAAACCTTAAAAAACCGCAGACCTCGATAACTTGGAAATGCCTTAGTCACATTTATCGATGACAAATTCACGGCACAAATTTAAAAGTTCAAAGGTGATGATATCTTTTCGAGATCGCCACGATTTCATGAAGATCCTTTCTTGAAAAAGATCTTTGAAGGAAACAAAAACGAACACAAAACAAATGAATTAAGAAACCAGTCCCACATGGGATGTTGGAGTCTGTTTTGCAAAACATTGAATCGCTTTTGGGACATCCTGCAATCCGAGTTTTCGTAGGAGAAGCCGCCTATAAGCACCAAGGGTGAAACATCACAAGAAAAGTGCCTTTCGCACTCCTTATGGTATTAGTATTAGGTATAAATAGATTCCACAGTGGGTGAGGGATGATGATGATGATGATGATGATGATGATGATGAAGATGATGATGATGATGATGATGATGGTGATGATGATGATGATGATGATGATGATGATGATGATGATGATGATTCATACTTAAGCATTCTGGGGGACAAGTTCCAGGATCAGATGTGATGCACCAACACTTAAGCATTTCCAAGCAGGAATTGGACAAACCAATCTCACCAAGTGAACAACAACATTGACAACAACATATCCAGAGTCCAGAGTGAATATGATCAAATCTCAACCAGCAAATTCATGGAATGTCTTGGAATTTCTTCTAACCCGAGGAGTACCAGTGCACTACAGCGAAGTGCGAGTATGACAGTACGCAGCTCGAACTTACTCTAGGCACTGCTCCCCACACAACCGTTTACACATAAACCATCCCTTTTTCCCGGCGGTTGTACCAAAGAAAAGACAGCTAGAGGTGTCTCAAAATTTAGGGCCCCAAAAAAATCCAAACTCCTTTAAGACATGGCCATGGTTTATTAGGAAACTGATGGAATTTGGCAACCCTTCTTGAGAAAACAAAACCATCCCCAAATTCAACCTCTCAGTCAACTAAATGTGAAACTACTTTTTCAAAACCTTCCCCCTCCAAAACTTGATCTTCTCCCAGGTGCGTGAGAATTGCAGATTCCAACCTGTGTGGCCATGGGAACTTTGAAACAAATGGATCCTATTGTGTGCAGCAGAGCTTATGATATTAGATAATAAAGATAATATTACCATCCCGGAAGACCAGCAACATTCATTGATGAGTACCAAGTGTCCCAACCTTAACTGTTTCTGAACTTTACTATGTTTACTTCCAATTCCATATATTCTTTATTCCAGAGTTTAGCATACAAGTTTAAGAAGGGAAATTGACATATACCCAAGTTGCCAGTATTTCCCGCCCATGTCGACATGTTGCCTTCTGAAGGGGGTAAAGTATTACCAGCCGTCAGATTTCGAAAAAAATCTTCTCCCCACTCAAACACACCCTAAGGACCAGCCAGATGATGCGGGGTTGCAAAAAGAAACAGCTCCCCTGGTATCAGGTTTTTTTTAGGGGACTAATATGCCTTGTAGATTTCCAAATGAAATCATGGCTCTTCGTGGGCTGAAGCTATGACAAGTTGTTCCAAGGTGCGCATCTTCGGAGATTCCAAGGGTATCCTACCCTTTAAGGGACATGTGAAGTGGAGGATGGAAACCGCTTCAACTGGGCTGATTGGTCTGTTGGGAGTATTTCAGTACCGCATGACTATAGCAGGAAACATGAGGAAAGAAACTCTAATCCGCATGATGATTCTTTCATTTCATGACCCTGGAAAATAATGTCCCCTTCTCAGAAGCTAACCAGTTGGGCCCTGGGGCAAGTTGTTAGTCAATTGAAGCCAACTTGTTTTACCATCAACCAAACATCACTCGCAGGCACAAAAATCATCTAGAAATAAAACACCTGCGACTTATCTGAAATTACGGGAGTCTATCACCTTGGTTGTGGATGTTAATATATATGATGTTATCTTTATACCAACAAATGCCCAGAAGAATTGTTCCCAAACAAAAAAAAAAGACACATCTTGGAAAACCCATGGAGATAAAAACGGTTTTATCCCTGAAGTTTTCGGACCAAAAAAAGAACAATCCGACAGCCACTGGATCGAGGACTCCAAACCCGACGACTCCCTCCGCCGAGGTACGCGTATAACGGCAAGGTTAATTTCACTTCGATCCTGTGGGACGTGACTTTGCACGTTTTTTTTCCCAAAAAAAACATGTTAGGCTGATCTGACATCACCTCCTCATGTTTTCTGTTGTTTGACATCTAGACTCTACCATGCTACAAAACATGTGAGTTATACTTGGGAGACACAATTGACAATCTGAAGAGTGGAGTTTTGACACGATGTTCTACTGATTGGATTGTCTATTCACAAAACTGCATCTGGTGCGTTCACATATATATATATATAGATTCACCTTTTAATGGGACCAACAAGAACTTCAACATCATCGGATGGCAGAGTGAAAGAATAACTTTAATGCAATCTTAGTTGGGTAGTCGTTCAAAACAAACACGACTAACGTATCGATGTTGGACAATCAGCCACAGCAATGAGTCACACCAAGCAAGGTAGCGTCACATAACTCCTGAACAAGTCGAAACAATTTGCATGTCTTATTTCATCCATGGTACAAGACGATGCAAATAATCAAGATAAAGACCACACTCATCTTTTCGCCAGCATCCAACATGACCAAATCCTTAGAGGGAAAAGCAGCCAATGGATGTCAAACGACAACTGAACATGAGAGCACTAGAAGCTGCTTCCATGACCCCATGGAGAATTTATTTTGGCACATCATCTATTGAAACTTTCCTGACACTGATGTTAAAGGTGGTTCGATGGTGCTGAGCAAACTTGGAAAGACCATGTCTTATGATGTTGATCGCAAATTTGAATCATGTTGGATTTTCAAAAAATTGAAACCTGTTTGTATTTGTTGGGTGATTTGGGGACTTTTGGGCGGTTCCTTCTATAGCCACCCAGTTTTCTTATCGGATAGTCATAGTTTGACGGTTACATCGGACAGCATATAAAATTGGTTCGAACATATCGGAGATATTCACGTAGTTTCGCTTCAAAAATTCCTTCGATACTCTGATGATCCCATGGATTCTTGACATATGTTTCTGATTCTTCAGCTTCATTCCAAGAAATACAAGAAATCATAAAAGTCCACATAAAGTCCACTCCGAGTGCAGGGATTCTATATCCTTCTTAGTGACTTTTTTGAGACCGGCAGATCCCAAAAGAGGCCACCTAGAACGATGGTAAAAAAAGGAAAACTCTATGATGTCCAAGAATGTGTCACGTCAATCCATGGCATCTTAACCAAAAATACAGCAAGCTCCTATATATGTATTTTGTTTCGGGTTCTGTTACGAAAGATTGTGAAACACACGTCAGAAGAACACTCAGTGTGCTGAAAAATATCATCCAAGACACGGTTTCAGTTGCCACGCCAAGATTGAACGCAGCATTCAAACCTCGGCTTCTCTATCGTAGCCAGCCTGGAAAAGATCCGCCTACGAACAAAGGTTTCGTCTTTATCTGCCTGATTTGCACAAATGGAACTATTAATTAGACTGAACTATTTTTGAGATGAACTAAGAACGCTGATACATCACAACAAAAAAATGGTTTCGCGTTTTCCAACAAGTTGGAAAATACAACATACTGTGTTAATATGTTGACACTAAATATGCACTTCACTCCCATTCAACAGTAGTTGCAAAACCGGTCCACTTATATATTAATTCTACTCCACTACAACTTGTTCTTCAATCAAGGTGTGTACATGACGAACAGTATGATTCATGTCCTCCATGTAACACAAAGCGAGGAAAACTGTGTTTTCACGTCTACTACATACAGTACTAGAACATAATGTTTCACATTACCTTCGAAACATAATTCCTATATAGGCATATATTAGAATTATATCCATCTTTCAAGTTTTATATCACCAATGTCATTCTCTTTTGGGATTATTTCAGGAATACACTTTGACTATAGAACGGATGTAAATCTGAATCGACGATGATAGGCCTTGCAAAAAAACAAACAAATAATCCTATTTAAAAAAAAAAAGTTGCACAGTTGAAACTCAAATTATTGTGCTACTTGGAGATAGTCCAAATCTGTCATCAAAAAGCATCCACCTTTTTCCCAGTTACGAAAAACGGACACCCAGTGTTTCTTCCTACCTTCCACTGTCACCTGCGAAAAAAAAAAAAACTTTCCCATGTCAAGGCACATAGGATGAAGAACTTTAGCTTGCGGACTTGCGCTTGTGTCTTCAAACGGTCTTGAAACGGATATAATGAGTAGGTCACCCAGGCCACGATACAATGCAGGAGGGAAGAAAGACAGGGGCCATGTAGCAATTTGTAAACCTCGGTAAACAAAAACACCGAGGTTTAAGAAATCAGTCGTTCAAAACCTCAAGTTGCCAATGATGGAATTATGTTTGTTCAGAAGAATCAGGGAATGACTAATGCGATGAATGAATCGGATTGGCTTTTCTGGTATATAGTCTTTTGAAAATATCAATCTATTCAAAGAAAACCGCTTACTTTAGTGTCGTAACGGATGGGTAACCGATAGGGTGGCTGAGTGGCTCCATGAATGTCAAAAATAATGATCCCGGGATCACAATGATTACAGACTCCAACTCAAAGATCATGTAACAAAAAAAGTTGTTGAAAGATGCCGAAACAAAATTCTGGAGTAACATGTAAACATTGAATAAACCACTTGAAAATTGATATTGAGTAAATCGTGTTAAGGCTAGCAAATCTATATATTGCATACATAATTAAATGCATATACAAATATATTTGTACACACAAAATGTATACATACACATTTCCAACAAGATGTATGGAAGTCCATCAAAGAAGGTAAGTTCCTTTAGTTGTTTCAATGGGATTTCAAGTTTTAGGTCCCATGCGGTCAAACGAAAGCTCATCGAGTAATCGAAAGGAAAGGCAAGAAACCACAAAACACCTAACCAACAACATCCATCAACAATTTGACGGTCATACTAAAGTGCAGCCAAAAGAAACGGTGGCAAAACAGAAAAGGATCGACGAATGTACAAAAACCTCGGGAAATCAAGCAGCGATCTTGGCGCGGAAGAAACGGATCCGAGAAGTCAGCAAAAACAATCACACTATATCACATTGATGCCACATGACAAATAGATACAAATAGGCTGATCCTTTGAGCTGCAAAAGAAACAAACACGACTCTAGGATGGCCATTGCTCAATAGCGCATGAAAAAATGCTGCATAGAATGGCACATCTGCCACATCTGATAGGTCACTATGATCCCTGCTGCACTCAAAAAATGAAAACGGACGTGGAACCTGAACATCAGTCCTTTGGGAAAGGAACATCATCTCAGAATTAATTTTCATTTCAAAACCAAAGGCTTCTTTTCACTTGAGCTTTCGGAAGGAAGGGGATTTCCCCAGTACGAAACACACATCCTGGAATACGATACGTGATTTTTGCGACCAAGTCTTAGTGATGCTACCGGTCTAAACCATATACCGTCCACGGTCGGATCAGGAAGTTGCATGAAGTTTAAGTCGTTTGTCTGGAAAACATGGATCAACAGCAGTGAAAAAACACAACGAACCCTGAAAAATCCAGTTCCTCTTTTGTGGATGTTAGGTATCTAACTATATTAGTAACAAGCATATGCGTGATTGGAAAACGAACTCAGGCTTTTTGAGATCTTCAAGTTCCAATACTTTGCACCTACAGCAAGTGCCGAAATCAATCAAGTGTCAAACAATTTTACAACCCAAACATATAAACAACATACACTCTAGAATTGTCATGTTGATATTGAACGCCTGGAAAGGAGAATTATACAACTGCTTTAAAAACACCAATGTATATAAAATGATATTATCCCTACAAACATCCAAATACCTATTGACATTTGGTGTTTGGTATGATTTTGGGTCAAACCTTCTCACAGGTATTTAGGCAAAAAAAAACCGAGCGACAGAGCTACCTTTCTTGATCATGCGAAGTCGAACTTGATGTAACCTGAAAAGTGCAAGGGTATCTGGGTTGGTAACCAAAAACAGGCGCTTTGTTAATATATATAAACTATAATATACATTGGGTATGGCCCCCTCCGAGTAGCAGTGAATACCAGGATTATTACATTTTCAGCAGGGAAGCCCTATAAACCTTTATTTGCCACTGTTTCTGGGGGCCAAACCTGAAATATACATCCCAAGATACCCAAACCACTACTAGCTACTACTAGCTACTACTAGCTACTACTAGCTACTACTAGCTACTACTAGCTACTACTACTACTACTAGCTACTATTACTAGCTACTATTACTAGCTACTACTACTAGCTACCACTACTAGCTACTACTACTAGCTACTACTACTAGCTACTACTACTAGCTACTACTACTAGCTACTACTACTAGCTACTACTACTAGCTACTACTACTAGCTACTACTACTAGCTACTACTACTACTACTACTACTACTACTACTAGTAGTAGCTACTACTACTACTACTAGTAGCTACTAGTAGTAGCTACTACTACTACTACTAGTAGCTACTACTAGTAGCTACTACTAGTAGCTACTACTAGCTACTACTAGCTACTACTAGCTACTGCTACTATGACTAGTACTAGGACAACAAACAACAAACAAAACGGTCACGCTTCAAGTCACTCCTCTTCAAAGCGCACTTGTTGATCACGTTGCCACTGTGAGATTTCTGCTTCCATGGTTGCCGGTTTCAGCCATTCAGCGACACACTCGATTCCGGAAGCCAGTTGTGACTGACAAGCATGGCTGTGAATATAAGCACCTGACCGTTGCCGCAAGCATGTAGGCTTTCACGGTGAAGAGACATTCAGATATGCGTAACCACCCCCAGAAATAATGGAAGAAAATCTACTAGTCCCACGCCCCACAACTGTTTCAAATTTTGAAACAAGCAATATTCTAGTAGTAGTTGATGGTTTACTTGTGGGACCCACCATGTTTGCTTTGCCACTCCAGCATAAAGTTGATGAATTATCATCTGTTTCCCCAACCCTCAGAAAGAATAGGTAACCCTGAAATAGCCGGGGAGTATTCTTGGATGCAAAATAGCATTGGGTTTTGACGCCACCTGACCTTTGAGTTCACCCAAACGGATACCGTCAAACTAAAATTTCTCAGCAAGGATTGATCAGGATGAGAATAAAATGAATAAAAGATGCGGGGGAAGATGAACTTGAAAAGTCTGAATGAACTATCCACTCTTTCGCATCCATTACATTGTTCTTTGATGTGAGTCTTCATTGCTGTGACAATTGATCAGGGTGTAACTCCTCCGAATAACGAGAACAACAAACAATCCTGGCGTTGTATAAGAATAAGTGTCAAAATTCCTTGAAAGGATTACTTCAGTAGCCCGGAGGCAATTGGGTACAACCAAAGGTTGGTTGTTTTCTCTGTCTAACAATGATGACATCCCACCAACCTGACCAATCTAAACATCTCAGAATCTCACCTTTCCTAGGACTTGGAACACACAAGTACCGTATAGATTGAAAACATACACACAACCGACAGAACCTGTTTCAATTTTGCCTTACATCGGACCCATAATTTCCCAAGAAACCATGATGTCGATTCTACTCACCGAGGCACATAGTAGGAAGGCCACCACGGTCAATATGTGAAGCAGCCAAGGTTCATCAATATCCATCTCACCAAACATCGTGACTGAAAGAAAGGCAAACAACGTTCTTGTCAGGTTTGTCGTTGTTGTTGTTGTTGTTGTGGTTGTTGTTGTTGTTGTGGTTGTTGTCGTCGTCGTCATGGTCGTCGTCGTCGTCGTCGTCGTTGTTGTCGTTGTTGCTGCTTCTGATGTGTTGCAGCTTTACAATTAGCAAACCTTTCTCAAAATGATGGGAAGTTCTCATCATATCCAGTTGATTCATTTGCTTTTTCTGTTGTACTGCCAAAATGTGAACTGCAACTGACTTAGTGATGCTTTCGTCAGGTGGGTGGGGAGTCGGGAGCAACAAATGGTTGAGCCTATAGTGTGTTGGCAAACATGTGATTTGACTTCAATCATGGATTAACATCCCTGAAATGTTCGAATGGCCTTTCAGGATTTCCTTGCAAGCCACAATTGTTCGAATGATTCCGAAGTTCTTGAAATGTCCGATTGGTTCGCATGGTGTTTGTGATGTTTTGATCGGTCGCTTGGGTCGCATTTCACCGCCCACCATACATCTGCTGTAAATCGCAAGACAATAAAACAAACGTGTAATCAACATCTCAAATCTCAAACAGATGCATGCACCATGCACTCATGAAACGTGACTTTTTTTTTAGCATGATGACGGATTGTGACTCCAGGAGTTAGCAGGCATATTATTCTTACAATTTTCAAAGTCTTTTCAAGGGTAATTTCACAAGGAAGTTGCGCCCGGGTTACTTACTGCACTCTCGCTTCTACTACATCACAAAAAACATCAAAAAACAAAAACAATATCCCAGAGCTCATGTCAACAAAAACCTGAAAAAACCTGAGCAGTTGGTAGAGTTCTTTAAATTTGAAGAGACAAGCTACGTCAGAAGTGACCCCTATGAATGTTCACAGTGACCTCCACATCATGGGTTGTCCACTTTTGGGGCGCGTCCCCTCCCTTTGAAGAAGCTGAATCAAACTACGAGGTTCAAGGGTAGTTGGGTGTATGGTCGGAAAGTTCACGATGCATTCATTTGACACGTGCCAACTGACAAACAGTAAACAAGTGCACATCTGTAGGCAACCAAGCATTTTCATCCATTTCCCAGTGGGAATGATTCAAAAGAATGCAAGGACACCACCTTTCAAACCCTTGTTTCAAGTTTTTCAGCACGTTTACTAGTTGTTTTATTAGTTTCAGGACATTTTCCCAATATACCTTGTTTCCAGCACAAGTCAAGCCTTAGGCCCCACATTTCTGACTCAGAAAATATCTGTACATCTTTTTTCATCACCTATTGATTTTTAAATATGTAACCAAAAACAAACTTCAACAAACAGCAAAACCTCAAACCCATCGCCGCCATTTGTCCGTTTTGTTGGTACCTCTTCCGTCTCGACTTTACCTGCCTGAGACCATTTTCTGCTGATGGTTGTGATTCAGTGCTTATTGGAGGAAGAGTAGGTTTATGCAAACCACAGCTACCACATTGCACACAGGGCTATTTCTACATGTAGATATGCACAGTAAGTGCATATACATATAATATTTGCAAATAAATATATATGTATATATAATCATACATGTATAATCAAGAATACAATATGTTGTACATTAGTAAAGAAGCACCCTTGAAGCTCACACACGGGAACCTGAAAATGGAGATTCCAAATTTGAGAACGACCATTTTCAGGTTACATGTTACTTGGTGTGGGTAGGGAAAAAAACAAAAAAACACTGTGATTGACACCATGACCAACACATGGCTATAACAAGCATCAGTATGATGCATCATTCATCTGGAAAACTGCTTACAAGGTCAAAGCAAACACAATGTTGAAGATTTCCATCTTTAGTGCCTTCGTAACCACTTTTCTGGGAGTGGTTCACCCTTCTTTGCCAGATGAGGCCAATCCCACCCTTCAGCAGTCAAATAAACCTCCCTCAAAGCTCGGCACAATATCAAAGCTTCATCGGGTTGGCAAGAAACAAAAGGATCTAAACAT
>DF244683.1:0-24385 GCA_000507305.1 Breviolum minutum Mf 1.05b.01 | reverse complement strand
CTCCTTTCAAACCCTACGAGTCACGGCACCAACACGGTGCGATCGACATGACCGGTGGTTTCAAACACTTTTTATTGTCACCCCTATTTAGGGAAGATGAACCCATTTTGACGATCATATTTTTCAGATGGGTTGGTTCAACCACCAGCCAGTAGCCAAGATCAAGACAGCTTTCAACATATTTTCTTTTTTTTACTATCGGATTGATGTTCCTGCGAAGTGGCCCTGTCACCAGTTACGGCCGTAGGGTTTCCTTGCTCCACTTACAGGGATTAGAACTAGTTACAACCCAGTTACTCATTGATTTTCGGCCATTTCTAGGTGCCCCATTTCACTCCATTTACAACTAATATTCCTGGAAAACATAGAAATTCGTAGCATTTTTTAAGGCAACTGGATTGCTGGTTTTTAATGGGTTTTGAGTTGATGGGAATGAACGTCGCAACGGCTGTTTTCCATGTAGGTGGGGGCCCCTTTGTAGAAGCTCTTGTTTTGCGACAGGGACCACTGTGTTGTGAACCCTTTGGCTCTACAAAACCCAACATTGAACTGGGAGCTGAGCTCGATGAAGAGAAATTTCTTTGGTGTTTAAAAAAACATGAAGATTTCCTGGAGGTACCTCTTTTTAAATTTTTAATGACGTTTTAAATCTATGATATCTATGGGACTTTTTTTTGATTCAACATTTGGTTGTTTTGATGATTTGTTTTTATAAAATTATTGCAAATGCAGGTAAACATGCCAGTCCAATGATCTTATGGGTCGGGTAATGACACACCCACCTCTTCAGAAAGTGACAGCTGAGTTCATGTTTGTTGATTTCTGGAAGCAATTGAAGACATGTTTTGGGTTCCGAAAGGAAGGGGGGATCTTGACAGCCAGCCAGTTTGGTAGTTGGTATTTACAAAGAAAACACATATCTGGTTGTGTTTGGATGATTTTCAGGGGATTCTACTGGGTCCTGCTGGTACTTAGTAACCGGATTATTTCACCCCTATATAAGTAGGTTGTTTATGTCCTATAAATAGGTGAAATAAACCCAACTTACTGGCTATAGTTACGAGCACTCCCATGGACACGCCAGTACTGCCCTTGTTTTTCTTTGGGGGGGTGGGAACTATTGGAAATCTTTCGGGGAATGATTCCAAACACCTTGACCAACCAGGATGATCCCATGGCATTGTGAGGTTTGGTTTTCAATTTTCGTGGCTCATCAAAGAACAGTTTGAAAGCCCTTAGTTCTATGGGTTAGGTAATGAAATTAGACTCCCGTTTCAAACATAGGGAATTTGTTGACATTGCCTTTTGGAGGAATCCCCAAAATCTACGTATTTGATGGAAGCCGTGACTGCGGGTTCCCGGCAGCCGTGAAGGTCGTGACTCTTTAAGTGCTTGTCTGCTGCCGAGGTAGCACCCAGAGCAAAACCACCAGTACTAGTTCGACCACCACCACGCTTACTAGTACCAGTTCTTCTGCCACACATACCAGCAGCTTGCCAGCAAGTAGTATAATATGATGATGTGACTGAAGTTTTAGAAAAATCATTTCGCTGCATCATGTGGACAAATTTACAAAATGACAGAGACCTTGGAACAAACATCGTTTGTGATTCTAAGATGATCTAAGATGGATATTTTTCATTTTGTTGGATTCCTGACATCGTGATTTGTGTGTTAAAAACGAAATCAATAGCTGAAACTTTGACATCTCAACAGAATCAAACCATCGCACCCTTTTGCCCCCGGACGCGTCACGTCAGGTACTAGCAGTAGCAGTTTCACAGTGACTAGCACATCGAGAACCTTCAGTAGTACTTCAACTTTTTCTACCAGCAGTACCACACGTCACTTGGACAGGAGGGAGTTCTCGCGTCGCGGTAACCGTGTGGTAAATGTTGCTACGAAGACTCCAACTGGAAGTTTTAACAGCAAAACAGGTCTGATTTTTTTGTCATCGGGCCCCAAAAGGAAAGTACTGGGGTGTCCGTGGAAGTTCGTCACTAGTAAGTTGGTTTATCCAACCTATTTACGCTATTTACGGGACTTACAACCTGTTTTTATGGGGGTGAAATAATCCATTTACTCAGTACCAGCAGGACATCCCAGTAGTCTTCCAACCATCCATCATTTTGGAATGTTAAACTTTGGGAGTCTTATTGTTTTGTGTCCGGTGAATATTACCGAAGTTTCTGACACCTTCAATGGGCAATTCAAAAAAAAACAACATGTTTACCCTTAGGCTTCCAAACACCAAACCCACATGAGGTTCGGTGTCATGACGGGGGGAGTGATCCAGTTGCACCCTGTGGTTGGGGACCGATGTATACGATGACAGCTCCAACCCAGGGTATATCGGATTTCTGAATTAACAAAAAGAAATAAGGATCCCTACTGTTGATGGAAGAAATCCGAAACAACCACCTGCGATGTATAAAACCCTGTAAATAATGGGATAAACTACCAACCTCAACTGGTGCAGGATTTCTTCCATCTACTAGTATCAACCAACTCTAGTCTTCCAGGTCTTTGGATGGCATGTCTTTGGGGGTCCCCAGAGATCCAGGTTTGTAAAGGCAACAAAATCTTTGGGGTTCCAGCAGGTAGTTGAACTTGAGGATGTCAAGAGAAAGCATTCCCATTGGATCCGGCATTGGATGTTACTCCCAGGGCCCCAGGATGCTGGCTTGTGACCACCAAGATGGACATGACATTTTTTAGTCTTTCTAAACCCTCCCTAGACATCTTTCGGGCCATCTAAACTGAGAAGATGTCAATTTGGACCCCTTTCAGCACACCTCCTGAGGAGAAGGCCTTTAGTAAGCTTCCAAACTCACACCGACCCAAACCCAAGGTATGACTGGAGAATTTTGGAAGGCTAGGGTTAGTAGTCCTTATAAACCTTCATTTGTGGCTAGAATCCCTGGGTGTACTTGGAGATGTTCCAGGAAGTTACTAAAGTTGGTTAGTAAATGGGTTATAACCCCAATATACCCCATTTATACGTATAGGTTATAACCCATTTACTATAACCATTGATCCTAACTTCCGTCCCGGGACATCCAAGTCCCCCCCTTGGCATATTATACGACTTGAAAAATCCGAGGTACAACTTCAAGCTCCACCAGTACAAGTTCAAGTTCTACCAGATGCTTGGCGCAAGAATCAATGTGTTTGGTTTAGGCTAAAATAATGCTTTTTTGCCTGGAAAACATAGTGGAACGTATTTGATTTTTTTTAAGGCAACTGGAAAACGCTGATTTTAGGGTTTTTTTGTTGATGGATATTATCAGCAATTTCTTTTCCAGGGTGATTTTTTGTCGGATATTTCTTGATATAGACTCCCTAAAAACTAACATAGTCCCTGTAAAGTTTACCTTTTTCATAAATTTCTACCTTCCCGGAAATCGACTTTTGGGTTTTGATATCCATCCCCAGAATTGTAGGGGACATGATTTTTTTTTTAGTCCTGTGCTGTGCAAATCGTGATGAGCATTCTGGATGATATTTTTCCATGTTCCCGAGCCTAGATTAAATAAGGAGCAAAGGGTCGCCACAAGGTGGGTTTTTTGTTCCCACCAATCAATTAGGACATACCTAGAGATTGGGGCCCTACCAGGCGGTTGGGTACGACGACACCTAGGGACGGTAACAATGCGGTAGGGAAAGGTAGGGAAGGTATGGTAAAACCCGGAACCCGGCTGAAAGCCAACCAGGTTTTTTGTTTCAACCGTAGGAATCTGGGTGGTGGTTTCAAATATTTTTTATTTTCATCCCTACCTGGGGAAATGATCCAATTTGACTAATATTTTTCAAATGGGTTGAAACCACCAACCAGTTATAGGCTTGCTCTATATTTGAGTTCACAGTATGTGTCGTGGTTTTCGCAATTTGTCCAGTTGTTCGCAGGATTTTTGTTGTTCTAAATTCTAGTGGTTCTCTCTCAAGGGCTTGGACACATGAGAAAAGCACCTGTGGCTCAAAAAACATGTATACCTGCCAGGTGATTCAATTCGTGACCTTAATGTCCCCTTGTTGGAGGTGACTTAACCATTTAAAAGGGTCACTTAATCGTCCCAAAAAATGTCACAAAGAATTGCCAGGTGGATTTGTCAATGCTAAACTGTTGTTTGTTTAAGGTGATTCTTTACGGATTCTGCCATGGGATTCATCACAGAATATTCATGGAACTTCTTCCAACCACCTTGAGCAAAGTATATAAATATACACGAAGTTTTTCACATAGCGACAAATCACGTGGTGATTTGCAACTGGGCGAATATGTATAATCAGCTTGGTTTTGATTAGACAAAGCTGACCTTTAAAAAAATAGAGGTCATGGCTGGGCTCTAGGCGTACATATGTATAATTCGTTTATATATTTACAAATACATATATATGTATATATACTGTATACCCACATTTGAATTTGGGTGTTTGGCAAATGCCAGATATCCTCCTCAAGCAGCACACACTTTGCCGCAAAGGTCAAACATCTTCCAGCTCCACGATGTCTTCCACTACAAGCACCACAATCACAATCAGCAGTTCCACTAGCACCTTGGCAGTTTTGGGTCAGTTGGAGTTCTTAAAAGCCAAGAAAAATGCCAAAAAAAAGCTACCCCACTGGCTTATGTGTTTCTGTTAAAAAAAAGGATGCTTTCCAGTTTCCACTTCTTCTTGTGTTTTTGTACTGTCAGAGTAACCGTGCAAGTGATTAATCTCTCCTTCAACCTAAAGGAGTTGAGTGAATGCCGAAAGCTTCGGAGTGAAAATGTTGCAAACTGCCGAGAAAAAAACAGAAGTCTTGCTATTGGAAAGCTTGGATTTGTTTTTTCGGTGAGTTTCTACGGATTCTACGATGGTAAACCACCATTCAATAGCCATTTGCCAGAATATGTTTCACTTTTTCCAAGTATCTTAAGCAAATTCAATAATATCTTCGAGTTGTTCCACCCGAATTTGTTGTTTTTTTGGGAGTGCCATCGGATGTTTCTTTCAGTGGGGGTGTTTCCAAGTTCTTTTTCAAGCGGCTTTCTTCTCATTTTTGTTCATCAAAAACTAAAACTCCCCCTCAGCAAACTAATGACAGTGTCGAACCAAAAAACGATTGGTTCTTTTGTTTGTAGAGGGTGATGTTCCATTGAAGCATAATGAATTTTGATCAGGTTTGGGGGGGGTAATAACTTATCACCCTTTAGCTGTTTAACATGACATATATAGCGATTACCATCCCTAAAACCTATCAACAAGTTCACCCCTTAAAAATAGGCCTTTTGCCTGTCCCCAAAAGGAAGCTGTTAGGATCATATCTTCCGGTCCCATGCACTTTTCAGGTGCCATCCATAACTGTTCGTTTCAGGGAGGCTAATCCACCAGATTTTTGATAGGGTGTTCAAGGTGGGACAATTCATTAGGAAACCCTGTAAATTGCGAGCTCCGAGCCGGCCATTTTTGGAGCTAAGGGATATGAAAAATCAAGGTTCCTCATATATGGAGTCGATCAACTTGCATTCCTTTCCATGTACTTGGATTTGTTTAGTTGGCGATTGTCTTATGGATTCTACCATGGTAAACCACCATTTTGCACCACCATTTGGGAGAACATTTCTTACTTTTTCCAATCATCTTAAGCAAATCCAAGTATAATACGGGATAGATTCATCAACCCAGAAGGGGTTTATACATGCATTTAATAAGAACTTCTGTCATTACAGGTGGGATGAGTTAAACTCCCCACTATAGCGGACTTGATCGACATATGATGTCAATGGGTTCACCACCATTTGCAGAATACTTTTCATTGATTCCAACCACCTTAAGCAAATCTAAGTATTGTATGCCCTAGGCTTCCAAATACCTCCTGAGAAGGTGTTTTAGGTATGTTTTGGGGGTCCAAATACCTCTTCACCAGGTGGTTGGAAGCCTAGGGATGATTTTGGCATGGATGAATTGTGCAGTGAAAATCACCCCCAAAAATTGATATGTTTGAACTTCAGAGGGGGCTTCGTCAAAGATGTCAATCCTAGCAATTGTTTGTGCCCTTTTAGGGATTGCTAAGTGACCTCCAACTAGGGGATAAAAAGATCACTTTGAATCAATTGGTACACATGAGATTTTGCTTTTGACAAGGAATGGGTCACTGTAGCCAGCAATCAGATATCTCTTATTTCACTTCCATTTGCCCGCGTTGAACGACCCATCCCATTAGGGAAAATATTGGCTCACAACAAGAAAAGACGCCAAACCAGGAACGAGCTCCTCTTCAACCAGCTCCAGTTTTTTGGCTGCAGATGATGGAAAAAAACAACGACGAAAAAGAAGCAAACGTCACGATTGAAAAAACGGATACGATGCTATTGACCTGGATTATTCTCCAATTAAAAAGTTAAAGTCTATAAACATCAACATGTTTTATTCAAGCACGTACTCACAAGGTATTTGGATCATTAGGGTAAGGGAAGTTTTCCCCAAACAATTGACCTGATCATTTGAGGGTTAGGAATGATAGGAATAATTCGCTCAGAATTTTGGTTGGTGAACCAAATTACATTCCGGTCAACTAATAGAGCCACGAACAATCCACCATTTTGATGGTATTTACCAGGAAAGATGGGGATTTTCCAGCCAGCTATGTTTTTAGTTTACCCGGAAGGCAAACCACCAAAAACAGAAAACAATTTTGATGTGAAGCCATTGATGTGGTTCGACACTGAAATTATGGAGATATTAGGGTGTTTCCAAGAATAGGGAAAGGTACCCCAAGAATGGATGGTTTATAAATAATGGAAAACCCTGTTAATCCATGGATTTCCCCTGGGGATTCATGGGGAAAAATCATCATCGCAGTGTTGTGTATCGAAGGGACCAAAAAATGACACCGCTGAAACTTGAAATTACGGCTGGTACTAGTACAAAAAATCACTTACTTTGCAAATTGAAAAGGAAAGAAAATCATCTGAACCTTCCACCTTCATGACGTTGGGTTTTTTGAACCGTTCGTTTTTCAGGGTGTAACAACTGGGCCCCTACCACAGTTATATCATGAAATTTGGGGTGGGCCTCTCCAAGCATCCTAAATGGGGAGTCCAACCAACCCTGATTCATGTCTCTCACGTGATTTTGACGTGATGAACATGTTGCAAGTCTTTTTAAGGAATACCCCAGATGGCTCAATGGGACTGGTCTATTTACCTACAAAACTGGGTAGTTTAGGGGGTAAATCTATATAGGTAAATATATGAAGGTATGTCGTTTACCCAAGGTTGCTAGGGGATCAAAAGGACACGAATTGAATCACCTGATATATATATAATTTTTTTTTATTTGTATATATATATATATACAAAACCTGGAAGTCCAAAGGTGCCTTTCATTATTTTACTAGGGATTTATATAGAATCAACAATTCCGGGCGACTATTCTTTAGTTCTCTTTGACCTTCAGGGTATACTTAGTAACAGTATACACTGATTAGTAGAATTATAAAGTAATTGAACACTAAACAATTATCCAGTTTTTGTCCACTCTTCCTTTTGACCTCATACTCACTTAGATCACTGAGCCAATGGCTAACCTGAATAAACTTTGAGGGATTACATAATTAATAGTAAAAACATACTTTAAACTTCTATTTCATGTTCTTTTGGTTGAGTAAGGACATTATCTTTGTGTTTTGGCTTTCCTTTCGTCTTCACCATGTCATTACCAGAACCTGAGATTTTTACGTTTGAGGTACGACCAGTACCTCGTCCTCCACGACGAGTAGCACGAGTACCACCACCTTGTCCCTCGTTTGGAGATGATGTTCTGTCCGACAGCTACCTTGAAAAAGGTGAAGTGGGAATCATTTACCTTGCAAGTCTGCGATCATGACTTTTTTGGGATGGTGAAACGTGACCCTTTTAAATGGTTCAAAACGTGACCTCCAACGATTGGGGATAAAAAGTTCACGAATTGAATCACCTGGTAGGTGGTGTTTTACCTTTTTATGAAGAATCTATAATTCCATACCCCATAAGATCAATCCATGTTTGATATATTTAATAATTTAAAAATGATTTAAAAAACATTATTTACCTACCTGTAGCACCTAAGTCAACCAAACATGTAGGTTTAAATCTACTGCTTGTCAGCAAAAAATCATCCGTCATGATGGGACTAGCATTGTTTCAAACATCTCCCCGAGTCGCGGCCCCAGGGAGGGAGCTTTTGTAGTGCCAAACAATGTGGATGCTGCAACACCGCAAGGCTCAGTGGTACAGGATTCTTGGCGAGATTTTCTCCATCGTTTTTAAACGGATTTTTCAGGTTCTGGTAAAAGGTGGTAGGTAGAACGTAATTACCCAATTGGCAGTATATACTCAGTACCGCGTTTATACCAGGTATACATTGCCTTCTGGGGGATTACATAACCCCTACTACCTACGACCGGAACCAGACTAATTCTATGATGTTTGGTAGGATGTCACTCCCTTTTTGTGGATGGGGTTTAAATGTCACTGTTAGGGGGGTTAAAACAATGGTAATTCACATGCATCTGTGATGTCAACGGGGGGCATTCATCGCAAACCATGTTGAAATCTGTAGGGATATTCTATATGCTTCAGTATGTTATACCCCTGATATTTAACATATATGATTACCAAAACTTGCCATATTTCTGAGGGGCTACTCTTTCCAAGCCATTATTTTGGGTATCTATGATTTATATGAATTTTCTAGGGGCTATACCGTTGATCTTTGTTGATGTCATAAGAAGAGTAATTTGCGACCTCACGACTTTTCATGTGATTTCTCCTTGATGCAGTAAGCAAAATGTGCACCCGGTTCTTTTGCGTTAGGGCTTGAATATTTGGAGATTCTAATGAACTCACTATAAACACTTGCGTTTTTACCAACAAGAAACATTCAATGTGATGAGTCTTTGGACTATAAACACTTAACTGGGGCCAACACTACTAGAACACTTGACTGAATCTTTGCACTTTGAGGGCAGTAATAAACGGACATCAAACAACCGCACGCATAACAGGTGAAAAAAACTTGACCATCAGATGGCTTGCTGGGATGAGAGATGCCAACGGTTACCAAAGCAAAAACATGAAAAAACACAACTATACATTGATATTAAGTAGGATACAACCAGGTTTTGACAATTTCTGCTTTTTACACCCCCCAAAAAATGGATAATGATCAAACAATCATGACTTCCATATATCTTTTTCAAACTTCCCTGTGGTTGAAAAAGTCACCAGTACTATATAGGTGTTTATTCGCACTACAACTTTAAAAGAAGGTCTTTGATTCGAAACGGATCTGCGGGGGGTTGTCCTATAGCTGCCATGGTCGTTGTCTTCCCTCCCATGCCTATAAGGCGAGCTTGCAGACCGCGTTGGTGGCACTGAATTCTGAAAAGGAGCGGAGCAGCCGACGAGCAGTGGACAAAACAAAAAGGGCCACCTGCTTGGAGGAGGATCCCATGACTTGTTAAAGTGGTTAATAACCATATCTAGGTGGTGGTTTCAAATATTTTTTATTTTCATCCCTACCTGGGGAGATGATCCAATTTGACTATATAATATTTTTCAGATGGGTTGAAACCACCAATCAGATGGTGATGGTAAGTCCTCTAAGGATCGGATTGTGTTTGACCCCTTCCATTCATGGCTTATAAATGGGATGATCCTCCTCCAATTGGTTATTTCCTTGTAATATACAGGGATCATTTTTTAATGGAACCCTGGGTTCTGGCCATGGATAGCTTTAAAAATTCGGAGAGATAGATAAAAGTAATGTAGTCCCAGGTATGTAGTTCTGTATTTCTTCAGCAAAAGATTGAAAAGCTGGAAGTGGAATGGGATGAAGGTGACGGAAAGATTTCCAAGCCTAAAAATGCTGCTTTTCTGGTCGAATGACGATCATACCGATGTGAGTTTTACTCCCCAAAACACAGTTTGATCCAATTTGTGCTACAAAATTGCGAACTTCAAGAAGTTGCCATCCCGAAATGGAGACCCTAATTCCAATGCCCTTAAAGGCATCTTTTTGTTTGAAGATGGCTTCAACATTAACCCTGGGCTTCCAAACACGATGTGAGGAGGCATGACTGGACCCTAAAAATATACCTAAAACACCAAACCTCAGGAGGTATGACAGGAAGACCAGGGCAACATCAAACACACACACACACACAAGTCAAACAATTTCGAAGGTTTTTGAAGCTTCCTGATCTTGTGATTTGGTTCTACGGTTCCGTTTTAATAGACGTTTGGCCCCCCGCGGTGGTTCTTTTTGTGGCTGGTTGTGTCCAGGAGAGCATTGTGCAGGTAACGCCACAAGGGACAGAACCTCGGCGTGGAAGGAATGAGAGGGGACGCAATTCATCAACTCATCAGCTATGGTCCGTTAGAGATATAATCTAGGTGGTGATTTCAAATATTTTTTATTTTCACCCCTACCTGGGGAAGATTCCCAATTTGACTAATATTCTTCAAATGGGTTGAAACCACCAACTAGCAATGTTTCAGAAACCCTTTTGAGAAGTCCACAATAACATGTGGTTTCAACCTTTTTTTAGAACGATAGATAGGTTTTGGAATCGTTGTAATATGACATTGTATGATATGATACTACATATGCGTATATGTATATATAAAACAGTCCTTTCCCACATTTGTTTTGCACACAATTTAGGCGTTGCCCAATTTCTTTGCTGATTCATTCCAGTGTAAATGTGGTCTCGATCAAATTATGTACGGGCAGATGTTCTTCACATCAACATTCAGGAAGAACTTACTGCATGTCTTAAGGGGTTGCATTGGTACCTTCTTGTCATTCTTTGACCTTTATCTTCATTCAAATAGCCTATAGCCATAACATACGTCATTCCACTTGAAACTGACGTATATGTGTATATATATATATGTATATGTATATATATGTATATGTATATATATTTATATATGTATACATGATATGAATGTAATATGAACTGAATATATCTCTATATGTATATATTATTTTTATATTTACGAACACAATGTGAAGTATTTACAATATGAATGATGACATTATCAATATTCTAATTTGTATATCTGTACTGTATGAATGCATAGTCCTACTTTATATATGTTTGATGTATTAATAATCCCCTTGTTTCTTTCAGAAAAAAAATCATTCTCACCAGTTAATCCCACCTAAAAACTTCCAGTTTAACGAAACCAAACAAATCCACTAGGTGGTGGTTTCAAATATTTTTGAATTTCACCCCGAACCTTGGGGAAGATGAACCCAATTTCACTCATATTTTTCAAATGGGTTGGTTCAACCACCAACCAGTCCACCATCAAAAGATTCCCCAGTGGCTTCGTCCAAGGTGACAGTCAAAAAGGTTGTTCCGACAGAGTTGTCTTCAGGATTAGCATGGAACCCGAGTGGTTTTTTTCCGCGGAAAATCTGGAAATCTAAGGGTAGCACGTTTCCCACGTTTCACCTTTCCCCAAAATGCCACGTTTCAAAACCTCCAAGAAATAGTACTTGGCCGGCTATTTTTCGGGATGATTATTGTAAGCCCACCGGCTGATCCCTGAATTTTTCAGGCCGAAAATTAAGGCGGACTATTTATTTCTTGGGGGTAACCTTAGCATTGCGGCCACGGGCCCCGAAAATTACTATGATAGTGGATCACTTGTTGGTCCTGTCTGTTGAGAAATGTGAGGGAATTGTGGTTGCTAAATCATGGGACGCAATTGTTTGAATGTCTTTTTGTGTCATATCCGCATATTTCCATAGTCTTTTACAGAACTAAATACCCTACTAGGATGTCCATGACACTTAGTAACTACTTAGTAAGTTGGGTTGTAACCTACTTAGGGGACGTAAACAACCTACTTATATAGGGGTGAACTAATCTATTAACTAAGTACCAGCAGGACATCCCAGTACTAGATTACTAGATCATAGATAATGGTCTGATCCTGAAATGCAGATGAGCAAAAAGAGGCCAGGTGATTTTCACCGAGGTTAAAAAGATTACGTCAACTCACCATCCCTTCAAAAGGTCACGATCGCAGAATTGCCATGGGGGATATGCCCAATAAATACCCACTATATAAGGTATATATGGGTGTTTCCAAAAATAGGGCTGCCCCAAAATGGATGGTTTGTAATGAAAAACCTGATTAACATGGATGATTTGGGGGTACCCACTATTTGCGGAAACATCCATATGGGGTTGATTTTCACCGGTACCATTGCAAGGGTACCACCATGTTCCCTATGAATCAATATGGTGAAGATTTTTAGGCTTGGAAATCTTGCCTTCGCTTTACTTTCATCACTCTCCCACGTCCACCTTTTTCATCTTTTGCTGGGGAAGAACTAATCCTGGCACCACATCACCTATCTGTAGGCTACGGCCAGAACCCAGGGTCACCCGAAAATACAAGACCTTAATGACTTGAAGCAAGATCTTGGAAACTATATCTCGAAGAATACTCGGAAACTATACCTTCCATATCAGTATTCCAATCCTTCTCCCCTCAAGAGTCAAGAGTGTACTGAGCAACATTCAAAACAAACCCTAACAGCCCTAACATAACATTCCATTCCATGACATACTATAGTTGGGTTAATGGCAGGATTCATTATTTCATTGCTTATTAAAAAAATCCCGATGTAACTGGGTAGGATTTCATCCCCTATATAAAGCCTACATGAATGGCCTGTATCTTATAGTAGATTAGTAGGCAAAATTTCACTCCATTTATAAGGATCTGCTCGAGGCCCCACGACTCAAAGTGCTCTGACATTGAGGTGTTTGAGATCAACGCAAGTGACGCAATTTCATTGCCCTCTGCAGTGACAGCCGCTTGGCATTGGTCGATTTGGTCGTTTTTTTTTGGCGTTGGTGCAAAAGAAGGTCGGGAGGTTCAGGAAGAGGTTTAACAAACAGGTTCCCTTCCCTAGTGGTAAATGGGGGTTATAATCCCTAGAAATGGTACAACTGGTGGGGGCCCACTTTGTTTTATGAAAAACATGTGCTTATAAAAATGTTGTGAAAGTTTAGCTTGTAATCTTAGGATGGTTTTTTGGAAAAAAGGATTTAGGTTTATCCATTAATGTTGTTTTGAAATTCGGAGATCTCCCAAGATATTCCCTAGTCTTCCAGTCATACCTCCTGAGGTGAACGGTGTTTGGATGGTATGTTGTTTGATTGGAAGTCTAGGGTTTTTGTAGAGATATTTTGCCATATATTTTTGGATTTTAAATCGTGTTTGTTCAAACACTCACATTTTCTTGGGGAAGTAAGATTAATAAAAACAAACTTTGGTGATTTCACCCAGAGGTGATGACGGAAAAAAAATAAGAAGGACGTGAAAATTTGTGGATTTTTTGTTTCTGTTAGACTAGGTGGTGCTTTCAAAAAAAAACATATGTTTATCCCTACCTGGTGGAATGATCCAATTTTACGTTCAGATGAGCATCGTCCAAAACCCTGGTGATTTGCTGTATATAGGGGATGAAATGCTTCCCAGTACAGTAAACCATTACAAGGATGATACCGTCATGAACCAACCAGTACCCATAGAATCCATGTATGGTATATTTACCTACATTTACCATAAACATCAACCAAATGTAGGTAAATATATCATGGATTGTATGGGGTATAGTGGAGATTTTGGAGTTTGTGTCGTTTGCAGTGAAACAGAATGAATTGTTGAATAGAAAACATGTACCTGCCAAGCCTTTGTGACCTTTTCGGGATGGTTAAGTGACCCTTTCAAAGGTTAAGTGTTCTCCAACCATGGGATGAAAGGGTCACTTTGAATCACCTGGTATAAGACTTTTCCGGCATACCCTCGAACATACCCCAGACCCCAAAAACCAGCGGTTTATAAAGGAAATCCTTTTATTTGGGTGGTGAAAAGGGATGCCTGGGGTATGCTCCAGTGGTATGTTGGGGTTCTCTTAGAATGTAGGTTTTATGGCTAGTCAACCAACCACCCCCTAACGTACCCCTCCCAGAAACAGCCGGCCTTATGACCAGGGCTTATCAATCATTGGTTTCTCTTAATAAGGCCGGCTATTAAACCCGGCTATTTCGGAGGGGCGGGGGGGTACGTGGCCTGGGGGGGGGTTGGTTGACTATAGTGGATTTTGGTTTCGCCAGGTGCAGGTTCCTTCGAGCGCTGTTTCTTGGACAAGTTTCAATTCACCGCCAGTTGGTTGGGAATTCCCCCTAAATGGTGTGTCAAAAGTGAAAAGTAAGGGAAGTGTCCCTAAAATCTCCTTAGGTTTTGGAATTATAATAATTTGCCCAGATGGATGCCATTTGAAATCTAAGGGTACTTATTTTTTTTTAGACATCAACATCTTCTTTAGAGATGGTTGATTCAAATTGGTCCCACATGCCGTGATATCAAAGTCATGTGTGTGTGTGTTTTTCTGATCCAGTATGTAGAATATCTATACGTGAGCGCGTTTCGCGTTCCTGGCCACCCCCATCGTGGCCTTCCAGACATCATGTTTTTGATATTTTTGTAAAGGGCCATATGAAGCTTCAAGGGTACAGCTTATTTTCAGGGCAAAGGTCTATATGACCACAGGTGGTTTTCATTGAGTCACCATATTTAGGGCCCTGTTGAAACAACATGTCCATACATTTGAGTGCCTTTGAAATGTTGGATTGACTACATTCCCAGCATCAAACGTAACACGCCGTAACATAAATTGAAAAAAAAACTGGTTGCTTAGGGTTTATCTGGCATTATACTACCCAGTTATATAGGGAGTATAGTAACCCATTTTTAAGGATCTCTATTAAACAACCAGGATTTCATGGAAAGTAGGAGGTTTTTTGTTCGTGGCTTATTTGGGCCGGTTTTGAGGTCTCTATTCCTGTTGAATACCTAGGTGATGGTTTCAAACATTTTTTGTTTTCACCATTATTTGGGGAAGATGAACCCATTTTGACAAGCATATGTTTCAAAGGGGTTGGTTCAACCACCAACTAGATACATGTTTTTTTTGTTGAAGCAAGTCACTTGACCAACTTTCAAATTTGAATCTCGGCTTTACGAAGGCCTTCCTTCGTTCACCTAACAACCAGTGGTATGTTGTTTTTTCCCATAGAAACATCAATTGCTTCATGAATTTGTGGAAACCTTCATTTTGGGAATTGGATGATGTTAGATTCCTTTTACTTGGATTTGTCTAGTTGGTGTTTTTTGTTGATATACTTTCTACCATGGTAAATCACTTAGGAGCATATCTTTTGGATTTTTGTTTCCATCCGCATTCTCAAGCCGTGGGAAAACCCACGGAGCGTCTGGGCAGCGTCTTGGCAAAGCTCCCAGGCGATTCAAGCAGCTGATGGAAAGAACTTGATGGTTTCTTTGACCCAGGTCACTCAGGACCGGGCACTGCTGCGATGCTGGAGGGTACCGTAGGGTCGGTAGGTTCGTCTTGAAGGACGTGACGTTTCAAGCTTTTTCCATGGGGAACAGATATGACAAAGATTTTTTAAGCCCGGTTGGCTTGGAAACAAAGTTAAAATATGTAGGGTTTTTTTACATGTTTACCGCTTTTTTTGGGGGGATTCCCGTCATTTTTCAAGTGGAATTCGAGTTTAAGATCAATATCCCTAGGCTTCCACACACACCTTCCACGTGAAGAGGTATGACATGTATGACCGTGCCCAAAAAACGTACGATCCAAACACCGTTCACCTCAGGAGGTATGACTGGAAGACTATAGGGAAAGACAAGAAATTGAAGAACGTGTCGATGTTGGTTTATATTTTTTTCTTCCATGCCAAACCTGTTTGACATGTTCAGTTTTACCCCGCTCCAACAAGTGGATGTGTTTGACGAAACCTCGGACGTTTTGATGTTTTTCCGTGATTTTTGTGGGATAAAAAACCTACCCATAAAATGTAACTGCATGGGTGTTGATCGTGAAGGTGAAAGGGTTGAAAAAGAGCATGGGTAAAACCCAAACACATCAGGTTTGTTTCAAAGATTTCAAGGTGTTTTTGTTTGGATCCCCGGAAAAAATGGAAAAAACGATGAAATTATATACCAAGCAACTATAGAAGAACTATCCCTCCCAAAGTTTTAACAGCTAAAGCCCCTGAAAAAGTTGCCAAAACACAAAAGGAAAGGATCGTTTTCCAACCACCATTTTTTCAGGGGTAAACTTGCTGTGAGTTTCAGTATAATCCCTTCATAATCCCTTAATAATATCATAAAATATCTTAATGATGCCCTAACCCATAGGATCCATGTATAGCAGATTCACCTACATTTACCATAAAAATCAACAAAATGCAGGTAAATATACCATACATGGATTGTATGGGTATCCTACTTAATCCCCCATTTTTTCCCCTTCGGGGGAAAGTGAGAACGCATAGAAAACTACTCTCTTCAGCCAAGGATGTGACGCAAGAGATGCCAGCACGAAAAGACACCGGCGATACGGTGCCAAAAATCCGGAGATCTTAAAACGGGATGGATATGGGTGTTTCCAAAAATAGAAGTACCCCAAAAATGGATGGTGAAAATAATGGAAAACCTTATTAAAGAGGATGATTTGGGGGTACCACTATTCTTCGAAACATCCATATATGTTTGGCGCAAAAAATTCGAGGAGTTCGGTGGCGTCAAGTTGAAGCAAAAAATCTTGGTTTCCCCAAAAAAACCCTCAAGCAGCTTCTTACGGGTGACCCTTTTGGGGGTAGGTATTCGTGACCTTTTCAAGGGTTCTTGGTGACCTCGTCACTTGGAAGAAGCTGGAATTGCTTCAATAATTGTGGAAAACCTCAATTATTGGCAAATGGATTATGTTGGATTCCTTTAGTAAGTTACTACAAAACCGGGATACTTGGATTTGTGTTTTAGGTGATGTTTTTACAGAAAGTACTGTATCCCATAGGATTCACCATAATTAAATCACCATTTGGATCATTTGGGATATTTTGTTTCAATTTGTTCCATCCGCATCTTAAACAGTCGCAAATCCGAAAAAAACATGGAAAGATATGAAGATGATGCCAGGATTTTTTTGAATTGGTTATAGGTGGATTTGTACAAACACTGGGCTTCCAAACACCTTCTTGTGACCAAAGCATAGGACCATGCATGAAGGTGGGTAGATCCAAAACATATGTTATGTCTAATCGACCTCCCCCCCCAACGAATCCCCCCAGAAATAAGGCCTTATGAAAAGCATGGCTTCCCTTAGTAAGGCCGGCTATTAAACCCTCATTTCTGCCGGGGGGTACGTTGGCATTAGCCAGTTGAATGAACGAACTTATATTTTTACTCTGTGGCTTCGCATGAGAGAACAGATACAAGGGCAGGGTCTCGACAACGTGAATGTTGAACCAATCCGCCACTGGCTGAAGCTTGGTGATCAGCAAATGTGCAATGGATGGCTCAATTTAGAAGAACTAATCATAGCGCTCATACCAGACTTTAGATTTCACTCATGGCTTACTAGGATGTCGATGGAAGTGATCGTAATGACCGTTGGTAAGTTGGTGTATAAACTATTTATGGGACTTACAACCTACGTATATCGGGGTTGTAGTCAACAGAGGAAAAAAGCGACATGTTGGATCTTTTTGGCCCACTTTGACGGAGCTAAAAAAAACTGATAATATTCGAATCTCCACAAGAACCAGAGCATGTTTTTAGTGGCGGAAACCAGAACCATGTATGATTCCTTATATTTATTCAATGTTTATATGCATGTGTATACACATAAGTTTGATTTGTTTAAGGTTACTTTTTACTTACAAGTACCATGGTAAACCACCATTCAATCACCATTTGGGAAAATAGTGTTTTGTTCAAAGCATCATATGCAAATCTAAGATACACTCCCTGAAACTAAAGTAGCACCTGAAAATAGACCTCTGGAAAAGGAGATTCCTATTGGAAACCACCATTTTCAGGTGCTAGGTTAGTTTCAGGGAGGGTAGTTATATATATATATATATATACAGTATATATAACTACCTGGAACCCAAATGGTGCCCCATATTTTGGAAGATTTGCCCCATAAAATGGTGGAAATCTAAGATATTTGCATATAAATAATCTAATACTCTTATACATGGTGGAGCTTGAACGCAAAGCATCACCCGAACGTTCGAACGCATCTTGTTTTTTAACGACTGGAGTTGTTGGGAGTGAAGCGAAACAAATACCGTAACCTCATTACAACTTACGACCTGGCACCCTAGACCATCGTGAGCAGCGATCAGTTCACCCTGGTTGGTTGGGATGGTTTCATAAGTTATTACAATGACATGGGTTTTGATCATTGCTCAGGTGGTGTTTTTGTTTTCAAATATGTTTGTTTATTTTCACCCTGAAATTTTGGGGAAATGATCCAATTTGTATCCGATCATATTTGTTTCAAATGGGTGGGTTGAAACCACCAACTATACTGTAGGAACTGTCCAAGTCGAGTCCTATCTTTCGAAAGACCTTGGGGTTCCAGGTGCAATACCAAACTGGCATCTTGGAGTTTTCCTTCCTCCAGGCGCGTTTGTGGCGGTTTTTGGGCAGTAAGGGTACCCCCCCAAATGCCACACACACCCGGAAATAATGCCTTATTAAGGGGATATTAACCATTGACAGTCCCCGAAATTAAAGCCTTATTTTCTTGGGTGGTGGTTGCATGTAAGGTGGGTACCCTTATAATTTTCATGATTTTTTGAATGCTCGGTTTCGTTTGACTTGTATTTTGGATCTAACCCTCACCCAGTATCAGTGACAAATGAACTGTTTAGCAGTTTAGCATGGCTTGGAGGGCTTTGGCAGCCCAATATGTAGTTACTTGACCGAAAACCTGCAACTTGTAGAAGTGCATGGTGTCTTGAATAAGCAGTGCTTGGAGAAACTGACAGGCGGTAGGAAATGGAAATTGGGTGGACGTCTCCTACATAGTGAGCCATTACCAGTTGTAAGTAGGGTTAAAACTCCACTTATAAAGTTTATAACCCTAGTTACCCATTTTTCAGGCCATCTATAGGGATAGCACTCCATCTACATTGGAACTTTTTCCGAGCAAGCAAATCCTAAGTATGTTGGACTCCAAAAAGGCACGATCCTGTATCCAAAATTGTCAAACCTGAGGATGCGTTTAGATGTCTACAAGGTGGGGGCCCTACGATAGTTATAAATGGAGTTATAACTTGTTACTTACAACCCCTATAAGTAGGGTCCTTTCACCCCAGTGAAACCCATTCATAAGTCCATGTAACGAAGGGGCCCATAACTCCACTTGTAACTGGTATGACGGTATGACAGACACTTCCTTCCTCACAGGAAGCAGGTGGTTTGATAACTGTGGCGAACCTGGAAAATGCCACGGAACCCATCTATTTCCGCAGCTTGGAGGGTTAAGATGTGAAGAAAATAGCCGTTGGAAACTTCGTGGGGATTTGGGCACCGATTTTCAAGGTGATGACTCCGGTGGTGAAACACCTAGAGTTGTTTTTTTTAACCTCCAAAAATACATATTTAGGAACATTAAATGTTGAGAGGGTTTTGCAGAAATGGTTTTGCCATGTTTTGCTCCAAACCATCTGTTTGAAACCTTGAAGGGTCCAGTTTTTTTTTTACCTGGAGATATGATTCTCCTCGTGTTGATGAAACTAATGGGTTATCACCCGGGATGTGTAAAAACTGGAGGTAACTTACTGTAGCCTAGGCTTCCAAATACCTGCTGAGGAGGTGTCATTTGAACCCCAAAAAATCCTACCCAAAAGACCTGAGCAGGTATTCGCCTGGAAGACTAAGGGGAATTAATCCGTTTTTGTTGCGATGCAAAACTTCCCTGTTCTTTGGTGAGTTTTCTTGGTCAACTAGCACCTCTACTGGGCTTTTTAGGGGTGAAGCTTTCGGTGATTTTGTTGTAGTTTCCTATGTTTTTCGTCATGTCATTTTTGACAGGAAGGCCTTGATTTAAAAGGGGTTAGTTATTAACCACCAAGGTGTCCCTCAAAAAGGCCGAAACAAGCCTGACCCGGGAAGTCCAACGACTAATTAAAAGATACCCCCCGGAAGATTAACATGGAACCTGTCAATACTCTCATTTGTAAAGGAAAATTATCTTCCAAACTATAATTTTCAGGTTCTATGTTAATCTTCCGGGGTGTAGGTGTTTACTACAGACTATATGTGTTGAGTAGGGAATCTTCCCCAAAATGGGGGACTAGTATTGGAATGGTCGGCTTGACTTCCAGGGCTTATCCTTGGGACAATGATTCCCAATTTGACGAACCAGCATATTTTTCAAATTGAGCAATGATAAAAAAAACACTGGTATATAGGGGATGAAATCCTACCCATTTACTTGTGAATTATAATAAGCCAAAAATAAGGATGCCCGTTAAACCCCCGGGATTTCATGGTTGTTCATGGCCTAAGATGGATGGCAAGCCAGTTTTTGGTTTTAAATGCTACTCAGAAATCCCTTAAGAAATGATGTTCATATCTGATCTTTTCAAATGGTTTTCACAGCATTTCTTGCGGAATCCCATTTGAAGAGTGAGAGATTTCCTTCAATCTTTCGATCCACGCTAAAGATGGCTTGGAACATCTGAGGATTCAAAGATACACCACCAGTTGAAGGTGATAGCTGCGCATTTTTTGATTTTGTCCCTTGGAAGTATGGAATTAGTACAGGAGATGTTTTTGTCATTTCTTTTTTTTGTTATCTTATTTTGCAAAGGGGGGGTGGTAAAACAAGAGATTCTCCTCAAGTATTCCCTGATTGGTTTCACCTACAATGGTTGTGAAAAAAAACTGCAGTTAACCACCCCTGGCACCAAATCACCAAATTTCTGCTTGGAGCTTTAAAAACAACTACCCTCAGGGAACTAATGTATCACACCTTTGGAAAGGGAAAATCATAATCAAAAGTACCTTGGTACCATTGGTAGTGGATATGCTAGTTCCCAGAGTATACACCCCTTAAAAACTTGGGAGAGTTTTTTTGCTGAACAGCCATCAGGTGGTAGCTCACCTTGAAGCCGCAGATACATCTTATAAAGAAGCATGATGATGGCTATAATGTATTTCATTATACCTATGTTCTATTTTGGATGGCGGGGGTTATCCCATCCACACTCCCCCAGTTTTCTCCAAACCAGAAAAGATCACCTAAACCACAAAATCACCGTGTGCTTCCCTACCTACATTGTGGACCTGGTGAGGAAACCCTGTGATCTGTTTCAACCCACTACAAACCCTAGACTCTAGACATCCAAACACCGGGGATATTTATTTGGGATGTCTATGGGATAGTTCTGCAAGGATTTGGACACCCTTTTTGTATGATTATACTCATATACGGATATATGCGCAGATTTATCATACAAACGCCCCCACCAATTCTTGCCCAAAATGCCAGGTCCAATGAGTCTACTTTCCAGGTGCTATAGATACTAAGATACTTAGAACAGAATGGTAGCTTGAAGAAGGCAGCTCAATTTGAAAGAACATGGCTATCCAACGGGGTGACATTTCCAGAGTGTTTTTCTGTAAGTAAACCACTGAAACACTAACATCAACTAACATCATGTCCCCTTCAGTCCATTTTCCTGGAAAAAGTCATTCCCTGGGGGCCCCAATGTGTTTGGTCGTTTTTCGTGTCCCGTGTCGTCTTCCAGTCATACCTCCAGGTGGAGGTCTTTGGATGGCATGGTTTTTTGGGGTCCAGTCATGACACCTCCTCATGTTTGGTGTTTGGAACTATAGGGTGTTAATTTGCTTCAACTTTTTACAAGAAATTCATTTCCGCAAATTAAAAGCTTATGAAGCCCATCATTTGTCCCTTAACAATCCCCGAATCACAAGGCCGTATTTTTCTGGGATTCCCATGATTTCTCTCTTGGATTTGGATGTTCCATATAGGAAGAGCGAAAGGTTCACAGCTTCCTTGACCTTGCAGCTAGACATTGGGGCAGTTTAGAAGGCTTGCTGGGGATTGGTACAGCAATATCAACGATTTTTACAAGGTCGTTGGTTATGGCCCTTCGTACCTACAGTATGCCAATTTGGCACATGGTCAGCAACCCAGCAATTCAGGTGGTACCAGCAGGTGAGGAAGACACACGAGACATCACGTCTGAGCTATTGCAAGCTCCATCAGCAGGTGAGCCCTGTGATTTTGCAAAGGCAATGATGGGCATCATTAGTGACGTGTACGGCATTACTTTCGATGCCTGGTGCTTTTTGTGCATTAGCAGACATTCGCTGAACCTTGGCGATGATGCTAATCGTTTGGCAACTGCTGGAGCCGATTCTTGCCTTTTGATTGACCCCCTACCTCCACGGTTAAACCTCATCTTCACCCAGGCGAACTTTATAGGGAATGAATCACAAAGTCAGGCATGGAATAAGCGGTCATCACTGACCTACAATGGTGCCAGCATTGCTCCAAACATGCGTTTGAAGGACATGAGTTTCCCAACGACGCTTGGAATCCATATCTTCAACTTGTAACTTAAATGTGTCCATATCACCTGGTCCATAACAACGCGTCCCGTGATGAATCATCGTCCTCTCTCAGCCTTCAACGATAAAGAATTTGATGGTAAAAGGGACATGAGTATCACAGACACAGATATTAAGTCATGTTTCTGTTGTTGGTTTGGTTTTGTTTGGCTTTGGTTTTGGTTTTGGTTTGTTTGTTTGTTTGTTTGTTTGTTTGTTTGCTTGCTTGCTTGTTTGTTTTCATTGTTTCCCCTTTGAAGGCAAGCAACAGATGGTCCTTCAATGGTTTGACGCTTATAAATGGGAGCAATGTGCCCGCCTTCTTCGATGCCTCCGGGTGAGGGGGCACAGCGGTGTTGATGTTTTTTTTGCAACCGTTGGAAGAGGAGAACTTGTTCACCCACAGGACCCATGGGACTGGTACATTTCCTACATGGATGATTGTTTTTTTTGGCGAATGTAGGTAAATATTCCAGTCCCATGGATCCTTTGGGTCAGATGAAGGGTAGTTGAAAACAGCAACTTTTGAAAAAACAGATGATTCGGTTCGTGACAAAACTCTATCACCTTGACAATTTCTGAAAGGTTCACTTGACGTTCCCCTAGGATTCCAAACCACCTGGTGAGGAGGTATGACTGGACCCCAAAAACATACCATCCAAACACCGTTCACCTCAGAAGGCATTTGGAAGACTAGGGTACAGTAACCATCCAACAACAAAGGTCAAGATCGCAAAAGTGCCAGGTAATGACCTTTTGCCTTTTTGTTGGCAACATTGGGGGTCCCTAAAAATGGTCTCATAGATAACCGGGGGTTTTCACCTCTATCAGTGGGGGGAACCCTAATTCTCCTGATTGACTTGGATATTTATTCTATGGATTCTACCATGGCCCGTAAAGCACCATGTATTAAACCATCATTTGGTATATAGGAAATTAGGAATATTTTTAAATTTTTCTCCAAACAACGAAGAGTCATGAATCTATATAAGTTAGTCTCGTTTTCCCAGCAAACTGGGACCAAGGGGGGGGAAACACCTCGAGTTTTTGTTCGAATCTGTTCTCAGTCGACTTTGAGGATTAAGTTGAACTTCATGGCTTGGGACACCAAACACACCTTCCCAAGATGCAACCTGGAGAACCTAAGGTATATAGCCCACGTTTCCCCAATGCCATGGGGATTCCACACCCAAGAGATAAATAGCCGGCCTTATTCTTCCAGATTTTGCATATTCACCACCATCATCCCCTAATCCCTTAATGAGTTGGAAACATGGCATTGGGGTACCCTTAGCTTCCCATGAAGTCATCATCTCGGGTGATTTGCTCTTATCAACCTTGAGGTCTCAAGGTACCTGGTGTTCATCGACGCATACATCCATTTTTGCCTTGGCAGCACGGCTTTGTTTACCCAGATGCGCTGGATATGACTGAAATATTTACCTAGATGAATGGTTTCGATGGATGGAATCATGTATATATATACACCTAGACCCTCCGTTTGGGTGTCAAATTTCAGCCCCTACTGTAGGCCTGTTTTTTGGTGGTTTGTTTTTGGGGGCTTAAATTTCAGATCCCGACCTGGAGGATTCAGGTATGGGACCTCAACCCCAAAACAAGGCCAAAATTCCAATCAAAGCAAGGGTCATTGGGGTTCTAGGTATAAACATTCCATACATGAACTGGAGACCCAAATTGAAGACTGTTTATACCTATGAAGGGACCAGGGGAACCAGGACTTGCCTCATGTTGAACCAGGACCTTGAGAGGTGTTGTTATGGCTCAATTATATGTGGCAATTGGCCACATTTTCTGACCAAATCAGTGAAACAAACAATCAAATCAATCAACATCAATCAGCCAACCAT